>JBBPQR010000460.1:0-11010 GCA_038092615.1 Boletus sphaerocystis | reverse complement strand
CCTTGCCCCATGTCAACCCCGTGCTCCGCAAAAAGTGACTTACCGAGACGCACTAAGACAAACATTGAACCCTGAGTTAGACAAATGTCCAACATTTTATTTTATCTATTTATATATATTTTTTCGGTATGTTGCGGAGTGTCTAAACAAGAACAAACAGCCGTGCAGTCGCGTCGAATCCAGCCGTAAATTATCACCAAAATGGCGCCATTCGACCTCGACGCGTGTATAGAACAGCTCCTCCGAAAACAGCTCCTCCATGAAGCTCTCCTACGCGAAATTTGCGAAAAAACTAAAGAAGTCCTCATGAGAGAGTCCAACGTCGTCCACGTTTCTGCTCCAGTAACCGTCGTCGGTGATATACACGGGTGAGCCCTTTTCGTCCGTTATCTCACCCTAGACCCATCACTCAATCATCATCCAAGTCAGTTTTACGATCTCATCGAGATATTCCGCATAGGCGGTTATGCCCCACACACCAACTATCTCTTTCTTGGTCAGTCCCCTCTCAACACGACTTCGCGATGACTCACGCTTTCTCATCCCTCTCACCTAGGCGATTATGTTGATCGCGGACTCTTTAGCGTCGAGACCATCTCTCTCCTAACCTGTCTCAAACTAAGATACCCCGATCGTGTCCAACTCATCCGCGGCAACCACGAATCTAGGGCAGTCACACAGGCACGCATTTTATCAACATTTCCCCCTTCATCCCAATCACCTTTTCTCTTCCCAGACATATGGATTCTACACCGAATGCGTTCGTAAATATGGATCCTCACACGTGTGGACCTACTTTACAGATATGTTTGACTTTCTCACCCTCTCCGTGGTGATCGACGACCGAATATTCTGTGTCCACGGTGGTACGTCCATTTCTTTCCACACAAGGGGCAGGTTTGATGGATCCGATGTGCTAGGACTGTCCCCTTCTATTCATTCAGTCGATCAGATCAAGGTCGTCGATCGATTTCGAGGTGGGTCCTGCTTTTTATTGCGTCTCACTCGAGGCATCGCACTTCATGACTTGGTAAATAACTCGGCTTGGCAGAAATCCCTCATGAGGGTCCCATGGCCGATCTCGTGTGGTCGGATCCAGATGCAGAAAAGGAAGACTTTGCAATATCACCCAGGTAAGTATTGTTTCTCCCGCAGCAGGCGTTGCAGTGTGGGTGGCTACATTCCACAAACATCACTGCACCCCTTCTCTTCCCTCTCATGTGCTGCATGCTGATACTCCATTTATCGGTTCCGTGTTGGTGTATCACATTCAGAGGCGCGGGATACACATTTGGTTCGGGCGTCGTCCGCAAATTCCTCGAGACGAACAACATGTCGCACATTCTTCGTGCACATCAACTTTGTATGGAAGGTTACTCGTCTTTATTTGATAAACATCTCTCTACGGTATGGTCCGCGCCCAACTATTGTTATCGCTGTGGCAATTCGGCGAGTATTCTCGAAGTGGGACCGGGTGGGAGTATGTACTTTAATGTCTTTGAAGCTGCACCGGAGAACGAGCGGGATGGACCGAGTCAACAGACGACGCAGGGCGCAGGCGGCAAGGTATGTAATTGATGTTTGACTTGGGTGGCATGTCCCCCCCTCAACAACGCTCTCGCTGACGCGCGTGTTAGCCCCCTGAATACTTTTTGTAGATGTTCCGCTGGGTACAGCATGCCGCCCTCCATCCCTCAAGATGGGATCTACGATCAGGCGGCCCCTACAAACACCAACAGCCTCTTGTCGTCGTCATCATCACCATGTTTGTGGATCATCGTCGTTATCACTACCCGGGGCGTGTTTCGGAGGCTGTATTCGTGTGGTATTATTCCATACCTTATCCCACGCGATATCACTCCCCCTTGTTCCTCCCCCTTACCATTCCCCACCATGTCCTGTTTCATTTTCGGGCATACCCCCTTTTTCCCACTCGTGTCGACATGGGTGAGCCTAGAACGATGATTGATCTGACGCATAGATGACGTCGTGCGTTGTGTTTCGGGCAATGTTGTTTTGTAATGGTGATGTGGGTGGTAGACGGTCACCATTGGTCATTGGAGGAAGGAGAGGTACAGATTTGGGGGAACCGTCTAGACCTGGTGGACTAGATTAGATGGTGATACGACGATGGACTTATCGCCTTTCTCTGGGTCTCCACCGCGACAAAAGTAAGAAGTGAACGATGCGCAGGGGCCCGGGTGATATGTACGCGTCCAAGGACCGCCTAGAGAATCCCTCCCGCCCGGTGTGATATCTCCGCCTGAGAACGCCGCGACTCGTGTGGTTGGGGCTCACGCACATGATCAGTTACATGACCTTAGTTGCAGAACGTGCCCAGCTGGGGGCAGAAAAAAAATTCTCTTACCCGGTTCGTTGCACAGCTGGGGACGCCACGAGCAAAAATGTCAACACGCTGAACGCGGACGTTGGACACATGTGTGCACGAGTGGGTGGGTGTAGCACCTACAATTGGCCACTCTTGGCGTAGACGTGGATTATTCCCCGGGAAACCTTGTGACATTCCGAGCGAAACAAAAAAAAGGAAAAGAGAAACTCCCGATTAGATAGCGCGGTACAAACTTGATTGCGTGCGTCCCGACCAGCGTCCGAGTCTGAGCCCAATTCTATCATGGTCTCTTCACCCCCTCATCTCCGTGGTGATGCCATGTCGATCAACGCCCTCACGCTCGCTCGGCGTGCTCTCTGCACGAGCACCCAAAGTAGTCCACACGCACAGGCAGAATACGTCCACGCGAGCGCCCACCGGCCCCATCTGCGCCACCACAAGACTGCAAGCGTTCGAGCCAACTCTGGAAGACCCCTCCGCACATGCCGGATCATGTGTGGGTTCCGGGCAGATGCGATGGCGGGGTACCCAAAGAAGGGGTTTCGAGGAGAAAAAGGTGGGAGGGCGATCGTAGAGGGGGAAGGGGCGAGCGCACACTGGGGAATCAGAGCCACGGTTGGCGGAATATCGTGATCAGAAGGGGAGGCATTTTCGCCAAGGATCCGGGGTTCAGGTGCGGGTGTGACGGGGAGATCAGACGGTGGTGGTGATGGTGATGGTGATGGTGGTGATGGTGGTGGTGGGGATGGGAGAGGGTGTGTTTGATGCGGGGAACGAAGGGCATCGCCGATTTGATCGAGGTTGGGCAATGAACCACCATACTCTGTCCATATTGAATGCACGCCATGGAGGATCAGAGACGGAACATGCAGACGATATGCAAAAAAGGGTTCACCTGCGGGTAATGCTGCCGCTGAACAATAGCTTAGAAGCTGCGCATTTGAAGGAAAAAACACGCGTGTGATGGCAGACGAGGGAAGGATGCGCCTCATGAGCGATGGGATCAGTTCTGGGTGAACGGTGGCGATCAAAACGGAGAGTGAGACATACTTTACCACTGACCAGGCTCCCGAATGTATCCAAGAATAGTTAAGCAGAAAGACTGATCCGGGAGATTACTTTGGGGGCATGGCAGAAGCCTAAGTCAGAGACTTACCCGCGGCAAGCATTCCAGGGTATCGCGATATGATGTCGGTTAAAAGAGATGAACAAAGATCGAGATTCTGTTTTGACGTTATCATATTATTATTATTTGTTTTGGAAACTCAATCGGCATGCGATTGAATAGGACACAGGAACATGGACCTACAGAGTTTTTTTGTATTGAAATACCATCGAGATCAACGAGGAGCAGGTATTGGAGCGGAAAAGAGCCGGTGTAGGCGTAGTGATCGCGAACGTGTCTGAGATGGAGCCGCAGACATTCTACCTCCTGTAAAAGTGCACCTTTGATGGAGCAAGACAAGGTCTGGAGAGAGGCGAGTTTGAGAAAAAGCATTGGGTGACCCAACGGATCGGTGATCGGTGGCGGTAGGCAATAAAATAAAGTGGGGCCGGGAAGAAAAAGAACGGGTCTGAGAACGCGTAGACGCCATATTAAAATGGCACGGATCTCTTCCTTGGCCACAGGAGAAGTAAAATTATGACCCTAAAGGTATTGGGTATGTGGTGAAGGGACGGCGTTTTTGGCATAGAGTACATACCTTCAATAGGTGGAAGATCGATACTACAGGCAATGTGTGGTTCAGTGACGAGCCAGGGTGGGGAAGACTACTAGTGCTTACCGGTGTCCGAGAGCCATTCGGAAAGCCAAGTGATGTCTTTGTCGGAGAGTTGGAGTTTGAGGGCAAGCTGAGGGAGTAGCTCGTCTTGTAATGCAGTGAGAAAGAGACAAAGGTCGGAGGAGGCAGAGTGGTATTGACGGAGGAGAAGGCGATTATGATCGTGTAGAATGCGATCCATGAAAGACAATATTCCCACGAGACATGTCGTAAAAGGGTACCTCCAACAGACTCTGAGCATCTTCGTCGCGCCTGATACCCTCGTTAACTTCACACACGATTGCTCGTCTGACCACCATCCTCTTCACACCCAGTCTGCATTACCTGCGCGCCCTCGGGCATACTATCCGTCACCGTGCACGACTCCCGGTTTGTGCCCAGCGGGCTTGGACGAATTACTGGCCGAAGAAGCCGGCATGGAAGCCACGAGCAAGGCATCTCAATTGATCAAGCTACTAGTTGCGATATCATCGTGCGCAACATACGCCCATTCCGTTATTTGTCCCTTACCTGCCGAATACGGGCACGACTTTGGGGTCCACTGTCCGCCTGGTTCGTCTTCAGAACTTGTCGCGTTGCCGCACGAGATATGGCCATTTCCATACTCCCGGCACTTATTTCACTGAACTCATAAAGTTCAAGGGCAATGGCAATTACGAGCCGAGACCATGAATCAGGCCCTCCACTCAGCCCGTGCACTATCAACCACCAACCCTTGTTCGCAGAAGAAGGGCACGACCTGTCCAATTTTCTGTATTTAACATTGCAATTCTTTGCATTAAAATAAAATGCCCTTTTGGTGGCCATATGATATACGCTACGAGTACTCTGACCAGTGGCTCTCGCTTTCCTGGGGGATGATGGTTCGTGTTGATGTCAGCTCGTCCGCTTGGTTGATGCCCTCGGAAGAGCTCTGCTCGGGTGCTACTTATTCTGTGAGTAGTGGTAGCTCTTGTTACGGAGATCAACGTGCACAAATCTGACCGATGAAGTTCAAGGAACTCTTGGAATGTTTACTCAGAATCGGGGTGGGATGCGTGTCGAGAGAGTCATGATATTGCTAATTCGATTCGTTGCCACAGATGACCAGTGACCAGTGACTCGCCTCGCGAGTATCTCGTATCGACCAAAAGGATTGTTATTGGCTGTCCTAGGTACTGGTTCACTCAGCGTTGTTACCCGAGGACTTTCCAGCGCGGTACAAGTTCTCGCAATGTCTTTACTTGGCTCTCCAATTTCCGGCCATGTTGGGATTGATCAACTGCTTTGGTGTCGGATTGACATATCTCAGGTTTTGCCAGAGGATGGAGGCACGACGTATCCACGGGAGCAAGTTCCAGTTCGCGTGTCGAGTACAACCATTCGCAGCATGGTATTCTGTCTGTGGGACCGCGTTGGTGCTTTGCGTGCGTCCCTCTCACCCCACGCCTTTCTTTTGTTTTTGCCTGGGTTTGACTGATAATCTCAATCGTTCAACGCTTGGAAAGTTGACCTCAAGGACCATTGGTGCAGAGCCGCTTTTGTGACCGACTACCTGCCGATCATATCTTAACCCATACTCTACATTCTCGCCAGGCCATCATATGCGTACACCTTGTCAGTCCACACGAAGATGAACTTTGTCAGCGACGTGGCAAAATTCGATATGATGACACGCCTCTTCCCCTTCCTCCCCCTTTTGTCTTTTTGCGTTGGTATTGCCATTTTGAGCGTTGTTTGAAAAAGACACGAGAGTCCCCCACTCAAGAATAAACTGGAAACGTTATGGTTGTGGCTTGTACGTACACCCCTTTCCCATAAATCTCTACGCCGCTTCCGCTCACTCGGTCGCCGTTTTCTTCCGCATGTGGTGTGCGCCACGTAATGCGGGTGCATGATATCCGTCAGTTATTCAAGAAGGAAACTTTGCATCATCCGGTCTCACTTAGTTGTAGATTCCCAAAACCTTCTCTTTCAACCAGTTAGAAGCAGAAGAACTCTTATACACATAATCCGTAAATATATGATGGATAATATACCTTGGTCGCCCACTGAAGTACTGGCCCCCCACTGAGCCGTCCTATTCGCAACACTGTGCGTAGTCGCATCCACGCCTGAACCCAAACTCGGACCCACACGCCAGCCCCAAATGAACCGGGGAGACGAGACCCGCATCCGACGCGCGACAGCCAGCGACCAAACTCATACCCATGCCCAGCAGTGACGGCGGCACCTACTCACAGCACTCTCTACCTCGACTACGGCCAATTAGAATCCATCTCCAAGTCGGACAACGGCGTTAGACTTCCATCCGAGCATATCACGGGTGTCGAACAGCGCGAGGATGTCGATAGCGGCGTCGGACTCGCCGTCCCGGGAACACGTCTATGCAGTTCGTGCGGCACCGAAGGGTGCCTGACATATTGCCGACCTCCTCTCCCTCTCCTGTTTCCTTTTCCCTTGCTGACGTCCAGGTCCACATCGGCGCTGGGCTCCGAATCGCGCACCGCACGGACTTTCCGCGACGCAAGCGGTCCCCCAACGGGCATCTTTGATCCCCTCGACTTATCCCGTTTCTTCTCCCGCCGCATCGGTTTCTGTGCCTTGTTTAAAGACTGCGACGGCGCCTTTGGATGCGAAAGCGTGGAAGAAGAAGGTGCCACAATTAGATGTTCTGTGTGTTCGCGCGTCATGAACGCGCTTCCAACGCGCTCCCCTTCTAATCCGTACACGTGCGCCCAAAATTGTGATTGCGTCGACAACCCCGCCCCATTTGCGTCCTGCTGCGTGGTCATGTCTGGTGACTTGGGGCGGTAGAGTGGTTGGCCGACATCTCGCACGAGCGTTACCTTAGACTTGACTATCGACGCTGCAAGTCCACTGACTCTCATCGAGACAAATTCTTCACCCCGGTTCCTCGAACAGAAAGAACAATTGCACTTGTCCGCGCACACTGGGCACAAGAAACTCGCGCTGTGTTCATCAAACGTGATGTCAGGGTAACTAAATGTGCGCATAGAGTGCAAAAAAGGAAGTTTTGTGTGAAAATAGCCGGGCATGAATGAGATGAAACCCACCGGTGAAGGATGCATCGATTACAAAACCGCTTTCCACACACACGACCATCAATCATATTGGAACACAACATTTTGGGTCGCACGGATGAGTTTCTGCATTGGTGACAACAGGACATTGTCGGAACGGTCTCAGCTTCCGCGCCTTGAGATGTGGCGACCGATCCCATGCTTTGGCGCCGGACGTTTGACCTTGAGCTTGAGTTTGGATGTAGAGGTTTCGTGGCAGTAACACGCGAAAAGTAGAAAGACTCTGGGCTGACGATGACATAAGAATAAATGTAAAAGAGCAAGACGTACTTGTCACATCAATAAATTAGACAACATTTAATTGAGTTCGGCAGCGTTGTGTGGGAACACTTGGAAGGTGCGTACATAGCCGGGATCTGACCGGGACCCGTGACGAGCGTGACGAGTCACATGCTGTTCGCTGCACCTATAGCTTCCAATGAGGGAGCCTTATTAAGCATGGCGCAAAATGTCGTCGTAATGCCTATCGATATGTTGGTTGCATGGAGGGCAATATACCTTATTTGAGTCCTCAAGGCCACTTGCTCTGGATCCACCGATTGGTATCCCTGTGTCTGCATTCACTTTGAGTCTTTTTCGCCTAGCTTCATTCTTCGTATCATATGTGAGAATCAAATGCTGGCTAAGTTCTGAGATTCAAGCTTACCTGATCATCCAGCTGAGCATTATCTTCCTGTGATATCGGTGAAATTTCAGGCTGAGAATGCAGGTCTATTTCTGAACAAGAGGAATCTTCTGTCGTTTGCATCAATGGTGACAATGTGAGGGATTGTAGACTAGCCATCTATTATGCCATTTCTGCCCTCAGAAACGGATGGCCAGATGGACGGATGGACGCTGACAAATATGGATGGACACGGATGGACGCTGACAAATATGGATGGACAGTGGATGGACATTGGATGGATGCTGACTAATGGATGGACACTAGATGCTGACAAATACAGATGGACACTGGATGGATGCTGACTAATGGATGGACACTGGATGGATGAATAGAACGCAAATCTGACCAGATTTTGACCATTTTATAACATTTTTTCTAAATAGGTTCAGGTTCAGGAAGGTTTAGTTAACTTTTCAGCCTGAAATGGGCATAACACTCACACAGCCACAGCAGATGAGTGAATCTAGACATTTGTAACTATGATCAACAATGGCATACCTAATAATCTTCCCCGGGCGCCAGGTTGTCTGGCGCCGGAAGCGTCTTTGGAAGCGTCTCTGGAAGCGTCTCTCTGTTTTCTTCCAGATCTATGCTTCAGATTCCTTTTCGTTGCTTTTGCATGCTCTCAGACGCTATCTTGCGCAAATCTATGCCACATGATTCATGCATCTTTCCTTTTATAGATGGAAGCGTCTCACAGCCACGGAAGCGTCTCCTCATATGGATGGAAGCGTCTCCTTATATGGATGGAAGCGTCTTCACAGCCACGGAAGCGTCTCCTAATATGGATGGAAGCGTCTTCACAGCCACGGAAGCGTCTCCTTATATGGATGGAAGCGTCTTCATAGCCACGGAAGCGTCTCCTTATATAGATGGAAGCGTCTTTTGACCAGAAATCAAACAGAGCTATACAGGACCACCATTTGACCAACCATCCACAGAATATCGCAAACCTGTGCCCATCTGTAATGATTATGACCATCAAACAAAGCTGTACATGACCACCATTTGACCAGCCATTTTAAGGGGTATAATCCAATTAAGTAAGGGTCACTACATATATAATGGTATAAATTCTACATGCTCTACTATATGATTATGAAATGCACACATGCACCCATGGTGCATCTGCAGGTTTTTGAACCAATAGCCATGAAAAGAGTGAGATTCCATGATCATTTCAACCACTCATACGTAGAAATTGAACCAGTAGATCTCAAGGTATAAATTAAATGATCTTAGTCACTGATCTGCTGATCAATCGACCAGATATGAAGTAACTACTACTTATGTAAGGAAGACAAAGATCCATTCACAGCCATGGAAGTGTCTCTCTGTTGTCTTCCAGATCTATGCTTCAGATTTCTTTTGGTTGCTTTTGCATGCTCTTAGACACCATTTTGCGCAAATCTATGCCACATGATTTATGCATCTTTCCTTTTATAGATGGAAGCGTCTCCTAATATGGATGGAAGTGTCTTCATAGCCACAGAAGCATCTCCATAGCCATATGTCTTTTAACATTGTACAAACAAACTTATGCTTTCTAGTTTATACAGACACTGTTTTGCGCAAATCTGTGCTTATGAATATGTTGACTAGTACCATTCTTTATGAGATGAAAGTGAATCCTAAATATGAATGAAAGCATTGAAGCATCTTCCATGAAAGCATCTTCATAGCTATGGAAGCATCTCTTAATATGGATGGAAGCGTCTTCATAGCCACGGAAGCGTCTCCTAATATGGATGGAAGCGTCTTCATAGCCACGGAAGCGTCTCCTAATATGGATGGAAGCGTCTTCATAGCCACGGAAGCGTCTCCTTATATGGATGGAAGCGTCTTCATAGCCACGGAAGCGTCTCCTTATATGGACGGAAGCGTCTTCACAGCCACGGAAGCGTCTCCTAATATGGATGGAAGCATCTCCATAGCTATAAATGTCTTTTAACATTGTACAAATAAACTTATGCGCTCTAGTTTATACAGACACCATTTTGCGCAAATCTGTGCTTATAAACATGTTCACTAGTATCATTCTTTATGAGATGAAAGTGGATTTTAAATATGAATAATAGTATCCTCTCATATGGATGGAAGTGTCTCCTTATATGGATGGAAGCGTCTTCACAGCCATGGAAGCGTCTCCTTATATGGATGGAAGCGTCTTCACAGCCATAGAAGCGTCTCCTTATATGGATGGAAGCGTCTTCATAGCCACGGAAGCGTCTCCTTATATAGATTGAAGCGTCTCCTTATATGGATGGAAGTGTCCTCATAGCCATGAAAGTGTGTCCATAGCCACAGAAGTCAAATGTATAAAAGCATCTTCTATAGCACCATTTTGCGCTAATCCATGCCATCACTAGGTATGGCCAAGCTATACCATAATAATTCTCATTTTGACTTCCTAACTGAAGATAAGGTTTGACAAGATAGAGAAAGAGATCCTTTTCACATGCCTAGTTCATAGCATGCAAGTAACCACTATTTGACCAACCATCCACAGAATATCGCAAACCTGTGCCGATCTACTATGATTAGGAGCATCAAACATAGCTGTACGTGATCACCATTTGACCAGCCATCTGATCAAGCATCTGTTTGTGAACAATGGTAAGTCTGCTTGCTCATAAAATATAGACTTGATCTTATCCTTATCCTTCAAGAATGACCATCTGAGTGCAATCCGATTGACTATCTGATCACCATTCAACTATCTGATGAAGCATCTGATCAACTGATTGCCAACTGATTGATTCAATCATCATCATCTGATCACCACATAACCTTCTGATTGAGAATCTGATCTTCTGATTGCAATCTGATCAATTATCTGATCACTATCCAACTGTCTGATGGAGCATTCAACCAACTGATTATGATCATCTGACCATCTGATCAAAGATCAAACCACCTGATTAAGAATGTGATAGTGAAAAACGGCAAAATAGAGATCAAACACAGCCAGATGATAAATTGAGTGAAATCAGACAATAATCGAGACAGGCCCAGACCAGATTTTGACCATAATTCATGTATGGCCAGATAATGATTCACACAGACCCAGACTAAAATGTGACCATGATCAAAGACGACCAGATGATAAATCAACTGAAATCAGGCAAT
>JBBPQR010000459.1:0-11015 GCA_038092615.1 Boletus sphaerocystis | reverse complement strand
TCTGCGCGACTAGCCCTTCCGGGGATGGCGTGGGGTCGAGAACGAGTTGGATTCGGCAGTGCCAAAGTAATGTATGGCAGCGCTTGTCAGTCTCTTACGAAACCAGTCCCCGAACATCGGGATTGAAAGTCACACAGGCAGCTGACAACTTCAACTTGAATAGCACACAGTTCCAGTCTACTCCCTATTCGTGGATGAATGTCTTTGCGGGCTGAAACAGGGACTCGACGCCATAGGGACCTAGTAGAGCGTTCCATCAGACCATGCCAGTGACTGAAGCAGCGAAAAGCGCCGGTACTAGTAGTCCACCAGTACCGGTGGTTGTTCCATAAATCCGAGGCAATGCACGCATCGCTCGACTCATCTCGAGTCTGAAAATGACAGCTGTACAACCGCTTAAAGAATTGAATGCAATGTAAAACGATATCCAACGACGATGGTTTCACCTAGCAAGGCTAGTGGGGTGAAAGCCAAAAGGCGCTAAAGTGTCTCTGAAATCGCTGAGGTGTTCAGGGAGCCAGTGGTAGAGCAAGTAATCGTTCGCACCAGTTGCTCTCCTATCAGCAGGAAATTAACATTATCTTTCAACAAACTTTGCCGTTTGTTTTCAAGGTTTCATACCGTCGATTATGATAACGCACGCACCATTCCCGCATGCCCATGGTTGCTGATCGGCGTCTCAAGAAGGTTCCGTAAAAACCGCACTTAATTGTCATTTTCAGAGTGCCTGATGGTAAAGGACCCTAACTTGCTATGTAACCAGACCCTGTGGCGCTCAACATTTGGTAGTAGGTGGACATCCATTTTGCCCTACCGCCGTTTTGAAAGTGGCAGAATTCCCTTTGAAGCAATGAGTAACGAGAGTCACATTGCCGTCAATGGGTCCAATCTTGGTTCGACTCCACCTTCCTTGGCCAGCCTAGAACGTGAGGACGGAACACGAGGCTACGGCACCGACAGCAAAAAAACCTTTGAAAGAAGATTCCCACTGTGGGATCCACATTCATGTCCGATGGCGGTACAGGGAACATGGCTCCGAATGAATGGAGAGTGGATGCGGCGAAAAAAAAAAGCAAAGGTGGGTCCCGAGGTGTTGGGGGACCAGTAAGGGGCCACCCCCATCAACGGAAAGTTATTGCCTAAGAAAGAGAAGAAAAGAAAAAAAGACATGAAAGCGCATTCGACGAGAGGACACCTAGTGGAGGCAAAGTACCTTTTTTTTTTGTGAGAAAAATTTTGTTGCGTGTACTAGTACGTGATCAGCTACAATGGCCGAGTAAATCGGGATACCGCCCATGCAAAGTACCCGCCTTCGCCAAGGAAGACATCGTGGTAGCCGAGGAGGATGCATAAATAGAGGCCAGTTCCCTGTTGAGGAATCTGTTTCAGAAGCTGTCAGCGTCACTCTGTCGTCGGCGAGCTGAGCCTACTGAGCAGTGAAACTCAGCGACCGCCACCATATGAAGACACAGCCACTCACATCCACCCTGAACGTTGAGAGCACTCAGGAGCTCCTTACTTCCGCGTACTGGCCGCTGATCAAAGATCAGGCTGATCTTGTCACGGGAAACACCGGTAGACTCTTTGCAGTAACATTACGTGGTATGGGCGGTCTTGTAGACCACATGGTACTGACCCGTTCTGACTCATGGATGTCAGGGAACTAAGCATCACTTGCTACGCGGGTGCAAAGGACTCATCAGCACCCTGGCCTCGAAAGCGCCACCATGACAGTGAGCCGTCGTTACTCCTCTCGTCCCACACTGATCGTAAGCGAACGGACAGGACCTTACATACTGTTACCTACACATGACCGAGCATGACCTCAAGGTCATTGACACGATTGATAGCCTTGAGTATATCTCTGGGGAAATGTCTGACGACGGTGCGACTGCACACCTAATCCCGTCCATGCCTGCCGTGAAAGTTTACACGTAGATCTCGACATCCCCGCACATATGATACCCCCAAACCCCGACGATTCTGACGGTATGGGCCCTGGCTGCTGGTCGCTTCCCACGTTTGACAGAAAATTGCAGTCCTCCCTTCACAGGTCCATCCTTCTTATCCGTACGGGAATCCCACAAACATAAAACATCCGGCTGCGCGGCCGAGACCTCCATACGACCCCAACTCTCGAGCCTTGTTTGAAGACATGGGTTACGGCGGTGGTGGCGTTAATGGGGCGTTACGCTGGAAGGATCTTGCCATGGAACGGTTGCTCCCTGTCGACGAAGAGAAAGAGGAGATGAAACGCGCGGCTGAGGCAAGGAAAATGGCCAATGGGGCAACTGGTCAAGCACACCATCACCCACCACCACAAGCTCCTCCACCGCCGGCGGATGCGGCGGATCAGACAATAGAGGAGGAGGAGGAGGAGGAGGAGGAGGAAGAAGAGGAAGAGAACAGCTCTGACCACGACGAGAACGAGGTCGAGGGCAGTGAAGATGAGGATGAAGCTACTAATAATGGCGATGACGATGACATGTAGGATATAGATCAATGCTATTTATTGCTACCTATCACTGCTACAAGTACGTCTCCCACGTCCCCAAGGACTATGTCTTTGGTATCCATTTCATGTTCAATCACCCAATCGTAAGCTTCCAGAAGACGCGTATCCGTCAATGGAACAAAGTGGTCCGCTAAAACACGGATTATGTTGCTGATACGGGCGATAGCAGTACACGTTGCGACATCGATTTCCTTGAAGGAATATTCTAAGATGAACATCTATGCACAAATTATACTCACATCGTTTTGGTTGGAATAAACGGCTTCTGCATCGAAACCTTCCCCATGGTCATTGTCTTGTATGTGTTTGCTGACCCATATGTAACCGTTTAAACCAAGAATCAGATCAACCCCACAAGGCAGTGATATAAAATGTGATTTCAGACGCCGAATCAAAACTGGTGAGACGACGACCAGTTGTCCGTTCCTCAGCTGGAGAGTTCGTGAGTAAAGTAGAGCATTCACAAGGCAATCTGCTTCATCCCCTACCTTGCCATACTTGAGCGAACGCGTGTGCAGCGACATGGCACCGTCTGAGAAAAAGGCCTGTACTTCTGCCACGAGCAGATCGCCCTCCTCAAAAAACGTTCGCATCTGGAGTTCATCGCTTTCCAATTTTCGGCGCTAGAATCCAGGGATAACCCCAAGCGACATGGGACCGGCGGAAACGAAGCGAGAAGGAAACGAACATGCCTGAACACCACCGGGCAAGTTGACGGACGAAAGCATCAAAATGGCTTCCTGGCGTCCATTCGCGTCTACCTTCCATCTCCGGGGCTGGACCTATTTCACGTACACCAGATAAAAAAGGCAAAGGAGGACGGTGATTAATTGAACTCGCTTCAAGATCCGGTTGACGGACCTCGGTTATACGACCTACGACGAGATCCCCGACCTCTGGGTTGTACCTTGGATACGCAACTCAGGGACTGACGCGGCACAGGAGGAATGGAGAACGTGCCTACCTGCTACGGACGGCACGGACAGTAACCAATTTATTCACTCGCTCCACGCTGCCTGCGACGGAGGCGATCATTTGTTCTTTGTCCACGTATGTCCCATGGCCACTAGCGTACCCCACTTTGTTCAAACTGCGTTTCTGTGTGCGGGATTGGGCTCACCGCATGGAATCGTGAGCTGACGTGATGGTTTCGCCTGGATAGGTCAGTTTGTGCGCGGTGATGTCCAGATCGTCGACATCCATGGGATCACCGACGTCTGGATGATGGCGCATAGCAACATGATGGGCGCGACTGGTGGAGACAAAGGACAACATGATGACCGTGTCTTGTGAATAGACTTTTGTTTACATAAGCATTACAAGTGTTGATTCAATCGACTTGCTTATCTGACAGCTGGCTCAAGTGCCGCGCATGACTCACTCCACGAGGTCGGACCGTGGTCAATGCGACAAGACCCTCTTTCCACTGGCACTGACACGGTCGCAGTAATCCCTGACATGTAAATGATCGCCTGTCGCCATGGCGGGCTCTTAATCGAACAGGTGGTAATAAACCAGGGTTCTACCCCTTCTAATTGACGGAGCGGACTATGATAACAGATAGTATCGGTATGATCAACAGCGATAAACAAATCGGCGAGAGAAAAGGCTACAAAGATTTCATCGACAGCAAAATAAATAAATAATGTACGTTCTAACGACTCGCTGCACAAAAAGGCGTGTCAGCATCGATGCGATGTAGCAGAGAGATTCTGAGCGCTCACAAGTTAAGTTTGATTACATATAAACTAGGACGCGTTACGCGTTTACTTGTAAGCCAGGAAGTAGGCGGACAATGCTGGCAAATCGTTGGACCCGGCGTCGGAGTATCCCTGCCTGCGCGATCCGTTGAACTTGAGGACGACGACGGTTCCGCACCACGCCTTGGCAGCCGCGCCAGAGGTGATATGATAGATGGCACGGTTGATGGGTCTGGCACTCGACAAGGCGGTCGGAGAGTACCACAAATGAAGCGGGAAACGAAGGGGTTCGCCATTGAGCCCTTGAGTGAGGACGATGCTCTCGGTATGGCCATCGGGAAAGTGTCCGGTGACGAGTGGCTGTGGGCAGATACCTTGGGACGGAACTTGGGATGGCCGGCACTTGACTGAAATGATCCTTGGGCGCTCTGTGACGGCATTCATATACACGCGTCGACGCGTCACGATGGAGACACACCTTCTTCTGGGGAGAAGAGAATGGCAGACACGGTGATCAACTGCTGTTCCGCAGGTGGCGGGGTGGCAATCATGTTGTAGTTTTGAGAGTGGGTGGTCGGAACGCACTCCTTACGATGGCGGGGCCAGTCCTGAGGACATCGCGTGCGTTTACGACAGGTCGCGTGACACGAAGAAGAAGGAAGCTCACGTTTGAGAGGTGCTCCGGGGAGCAGTACCATGCCGTCTGGCAACGACTGCACCACATGGAGGTCGGCCTGCAGCAAACCGTGCAGGGATGGTTGATGAGAGGAACGGGGTTCATAGTTGGACGCTGCGGAGACGAGAGAGGTGATTACAGAAGACAGGAGGATTGCTGGTGACGCTGGAGATTTAGGCCAGACATGACAGGGTTTAAATACTCGACAATGTTCAACCCCGCGATCCATTTCAAAGGACGCTCGCGACTGTGAGAGCATGTCACTGCGGGAGTATTACTATTACAACATTAGCGGAGATCTCGATGGGCTGCACTGAGGCGGTGTCGTCGCGCCAACCAGGCACAGTTGGCTGTAAGCTTCAAACCCGAGTATGACAGCCTGAGCAGCGACGGCAAAGTAGTCAGCAGTACTGAGAGCATACGTGAATACCGTCGCTGCCGACACTTACGACTGTGCGTCTGTTAGAAGGGTCAGCATGAAGTGTAGGGAGTCTAGCTTAAGTAATTGAAACGCTCACGTTTCAGGGGAGTGGGCTCTATTCAGCAAAACGCAACAGAGCTGAGCCGGGCCGTAGCCGCTGGAACGAGCCCGGCGACGTTACGTAACGGAACTGAATGGGCAGATTTACCGTCGTCTCAAACGAACCAAGACCCCGAATACACGTGGCAACAACTCACCGGCTCGGTCACGGCGCCGGCGGGCCTCCGGGAAATCCATGCCGCCACTCCGGCAATATCCTGTCACACTGTCACACAAGTCGTCTACAACACCACCATGTCCGACGATGAGATGAACATTGACGACGGTCCGTTTCCATGTCTCCACTGGCTGTGTCCTTTATGACCCCCCTCTCAGTTGCCAACGCGGGCACGGTGAGACGCAGAGGAAGAGGCTTTCTCAGCACGGCAGGCAAGTGGTTACCTCTGCCAAGATTCTCTTCAATTTCACCCACCTTGCATTTCCGGCCCATCAGGTGGGAACGATGGCGCCGCCAACGCAGAAGCAACTTATGACAGAGTCGAATCTTCTCATGTCAAGGATGCGGACACACGAGCTGCCCGATGTACGTCTCACCTGAGCGCCCTCCACTGATTCCCGTCTAACAAGTAGCACAGCTGTCGAAGGTTGGATCGTCTTGGTCACAAACGTACATGAAGAGGCAACCGAGGAGGACGTCACCGACAAATTTGCCGAGTTTGGCGAAATAAAAAACCTGCATCTCAACTTGGATCGCCGTACAGGCTATGTCAAGGTGCGGAACGAGTGCACCGTGCTTGGTGCACACTGACGCGTCCCGAAACTAGGGTTATGCGTTGGTCGAATATGAGACCATGGCAGAGGCACAGACTGCCATCGATGGCGCGTCGGGCACACCGTTGCTCGAACAGCTTATACAGTGCGATTACGCGTTCGTGCGGCCACCACCATCCGGCCCAAAGAAGGGCCGAGGCAGAGAAGCACGCGGACGGAGTGCAAGTCCGTCTCGGAGATAGGGACACTAATGTAACCTTCATGCAGTCGGTCTTGGAAAAACTTGTGTGCCGTTGGCAGTTGCTCCTGTTCCACAACATACATGAACCATTCTCAGGATCCGGTCCGGTCAAGCAGGTCCAGGTATTCATTCCCGTCCATGGCGGGGGGCGTTGTTGCCAAGTTGCCAAGTAAACACAGCTCGGAAATATTGTCACAGACAGTTTCAGTGCTACAATCGTCCGCTCCACAACATCGTCTCTGCACAGCTACAGCGCTCGTTCCATGGGTCGATCTCTCCAGGTCGTCTGGACGGTCTGGGGGTGTTCTTTCCTTATTTGGACATGAATGGTGTATTGGACGCTGGCATTGAATTTAGTTCCCACGCTCGCCGTTTGTGCCACCAGCGCGCCATTGTTGGTCTTTTTACAACTCGTGTAACTGGGACGCGCCAACGTTTCGTTCAACGATGCCACGCGCTACTGAATTGACGTCCGGGAGCGAAGGTGACCCAATCCTCACGGGCTCGACAAAGAAAACATACGCTGGAAAGAAACGACGGGCGACGTCTGCCTCCGGATCGGAAGTGGAAGAGGTGGACAAAGAGATGAACGAGGAACCCGAAGAAACTGCGGTAGAGGGCGAGGACGAGGAGGTAAACGAGGAGTATGAAATCGAAAAAATCATCGATGCAAAGAAGGGACAGTTCCCCGGGGTGAGCACCACCCGTTGTTCGCCATTTAGCATGATCACAGACCGTACGCGCGTTCCCCGTGATCAAGGGTCGCATGGGGTATTTTGTCAAATGGAAGGGCTATGAAGAGGAGCATAACAGCTGGGTAGATGAGAGAGATGCGGGGTACGCGTGTTGGCTCTTTGTCTTCAACTGCCACTCCATTGATTCCCTCTCAGAAACGCACAGGAGCTGATCGACTACTTTTGGGCGGAGAAAAAGAAGAGCAAAACGGGGCCACGCAAGTCGGAGCCAGTCAAGTCAAAGCCTAGATCTGAGAAGCCACAGAGAAGGTCTCTTGCTGTAGTGGAGTCGTCTGTCGAACCAGACATTGCGAAGAAGCGTGGCAGGCCCAGGAAAGAGGAGTTGCCAACGGAGGTTCGAGACGACGAGGGAGATGAACACAGGGCCAAGAAAAAGCCTCGGAAGAGCAATGGCGTCTCCCGGAAGGAAAACAAGCAAGAATCCGATGATGAGGAAATAATTGGTAACATGAAAAAGCACATGAAGGTCCAGTCATGGGAAGAGCTCATAGAGTCGATCGACACGGTCGAACGCGAGAACGATGGCGAACTCTACGTATTCTTCACCTTGTTCGTTGTTCGTCGTTCATCCTCTCTCAATGTTCACGATAGTTGTAGGAAGAGCGACAAAAAGCGCGTGCGAGAAAACTCACGCGTTTGCGCCGAAAAGTTCCCCCAGAAGGTTGGTGCGCGCTCGCGAATACCCGATTGACGCTGATTACTTTTCCGAACCAGCTTATCATGTTTTACGAATCGAATCTACGGTGGAAAAGAGAGGATGACGAGCCGATTGACGATGAGTAATTCTAAATTTGTTCCCCTCCGCCCGAATGGCCCGGTTTCACCAGTGTTTGGAGCGCTACTCTGACAATTCATCTGTGTCATGTTTTGAATCCTATGCTATATACGGTTGATTGGTTTGGTTCGAACGCTCCATTGACAGGCGAGAGAAAGCTTTGATGCACTTCCAAATGTGCTGGCCCGCCCGACGGTGACGAGATTGGTGTGGTGAATTGGACCCCTCAGCTCGAGACTTTTCTACAGGCTCGGGTACGCGATGTGTGTATGTATCCACACTTTCCGTCATGACATGGGGAGGAACGTGAAGCGCCACACGGAGGCAATCTGGTACCTTTGTGTGCCATAACGTCCGTGTTACGCCATTTGCACAGGTACGTGATGTGTGTATGAACTGGCCAAGAAGATGCACACAATAAGATATCTCGAATTAGCATCCAGAGCGCTGCGCTCGCCCTGATCCCGGTCGTCTCAGATCTCAGACTCGGGGTACACACAGCCTTCTTTTCGCAAGTCTGGTTTCACGTCGGGGCGTCCCCGCCAGGGATCGGCGCTGGTGTCTGGCGGAGAAAACCTATACAGCGATCAATGTGGCGTCCTGTATCCAGCCCGTCTCGGTAGCATGGGTGCCATGCAAAGCTCTCGTGGCTTTTGCGTGGCTTGAACCCACCCTGAAAGGCCGTTTCCTACGGGAAATCTCCTTTGCTTCTCTTCCTCGCCCCGAGGCGATCAGCAGTTCAACGAGACTCGGCCCGTGAGGGAGGGGAGAAACATGTTCGTAGTCGTTGCATAACCGTATCCAAATCAAATGTCTAAAAACATAGCAGACGGAACCCTTCATATCTCCATCATAGCTCCGTATGGTCAATCTCTGTGCTACCATCCATTTCCCGCACGGGGCGGGATACTGCCTCTCTCGCCTCAACATTAGATCCGCTCATCACATGCGCTGCTTCTCCGACCGGCTCAACCTTGCCTAGCGCCTCCAATACCTCCTCCTGGCTTCGCCCGATGACGACAGGTGGGACGAACTCCTCAGCCTCCTGTGGCACAGGCAGAATAGAAACCTGCGGTTCAGCTTCCACTTCAGGTTCGACAATGGACCCTTTCTCTTCCTCCTTTTGTGCAACACCATTTCCATGGTTGTTGAATGATCGCTCGCCATCTCGCTTTATCCGACGTAGCCGTGTTTCAAACCCAATCACCACATCCTGAACTTCAGACTCAAGGTCTGCAAAAATCGCATCCATCGGATTGGTTACCACCACCTCGGGGTGCGTGCCATTTTGAATTGAGGCAGCCTCGTGAGCGTACCGTTCGCTCGCTATACAAGGCACCATCAGTCTCAGTTACGTGGTTTGTCATCCAAGTCAATACTGACTTGCTACCAGTCCGTGATATCGTTGCCAGTCGTTGTACGTCACATCTTCCAACCACGCATAGTCAAGGCCCAGGTCTAACTGGCCTTTCTCTGCAACTTCACGCACTTCGGCAGTGACCGTGGCGACCTATGACGTTTTTAGCGGATATCGGGGAAAATGCAATAAATAATAATTTTTTTACCAACCTCTTGGAGCTCCTTGTCGAGTATGCTTCTGTACAAGGCATTCGTGACCCCTTCGGTGGCAGTCAGACGTTCCGTGAACTTGTCGTTCACTCGATCGGCGACGCGATCCCAAAGGGCCTGCTTCTCATCCGACCGCCGATTTTCCCCTTTGAGATTCTTGAGATAAATCTCTGCCCCTTTAATATATTTTTCCGCTTCACTGACGAGCCCCTCAATCGCATTGCGAACCTCGGCAGAAGACGCCAATTCAGCAGCGGCTGCTCCTCGCAGATTACTCAAGCGGCTGTGAAGTTGGGAAGTACCCCGTTCCATCTGTGCCTCGAGCTCTGCCTCCCACTTGGCTTGACGAACTTCGATGTCGGCACGCTTCCGCGCAGTTTCCTCTGCCTTTAGGCGAAGGCGCTCTGCCCTTTCATCCTCGGTCTCCGTGGGCAGGCTGGGGGGAGCTGAGCTATACTCTTCGAAGCCATCGGGATTTCCTAGGGGCTCGTTAAGTCCCAGTTCAGCATAGAATGCATCCAGGTCAATTTCCTCGTCGTCGTGTGCGTTCACTGGAGGGGCCGTGGCCGAAGCCACTGGAACAGCAATTTTGGACCGCGTCGCCAGAGTTGGAGATTCGGTAGGCTCGTTCACGACGGGGGGAGCTCTCAACGATGATGCAGTAGTCGCGGAGACCAGGACAGATGTGTCAGGTTCCTCCACAAAGGCAGAGGCGGTGGATGCGGGAGACTCTGTTTCATGCAGGGGAGATTCCACTCCCGTGGGTGCCTCGACGAATTCCGCGGATGCCACTGTCTCTGGCTCTGGCGTGAAAGTCGGCTCGGCGGACGTGGAGTGTGGCTCGACTGCAGTGACACTAGGCGATGGTGGTGATACGTCCGCGACATCGGTCACCATGGGAATGGCATCGTAGGCGGAAGTGTCGAAATGTATAGGAGTTTCGTATTCCACTGTCTCCAGAGCCGTGAATACGGTCTCGGGCGACTGCGACTCACGTTCGGATGGCATCTCGCGTGTGACCTGCCCGCTGCTTAGCTCCTTGACTTTCTCCCATATCTTGGCGACGTGGGGGTCGACAAACTTTTGGCGTTGCTCTCGGAGGAATAGCGCAAATTGTTGGAGTAGATGACCAGATTTTTTCGCTAACGGAACAGCATAAGGTTTGGCCGCATAGTACCCGTCTCTTGTCTTTGATGCTGCCAAAAGGACGTACGGTTCTGCTCGGCGCTGCCACCGCTGAAGGTTGTAGAACGCCAACCGAGCCCGTGGCGCGATGCGCTGCTCGTACTGTTGTATAATGCGCAGGTGATAAGGTTCTACTGTAGACTGGACGAATTGGATCCGAGGGGCGACATGTTTATCCCACTGAGGGACGACATACGTTTTCCATTGGGGAACGACGCGTCTATTCCACTGCGGAACGATACGTTTTTCCCATTGAGGGACAACACGGAGATTCCACTCTTGTTGAGTACGAAGAAGGATCGGAGCTGTTATTTCGACAGCGCGGTGAACATAAGGTTTCGCTCGTT
>JBBPQR010000458.1:0-11028 GCA_038092615.1 Boletus sphaerocystis | reverse complement strand
CTTTTGTTTCAGAGACACTGACTGGGAGCGGGTGTCACAGGCGGCGCGCGGAGGGGTCGCGGCCGCAACCACGGGCCCTTTGCTGCGACACAGGTTCGGTGCTTCCCCCGGCGGTCCGTTCCAAATGCTTGGTCTCATGATACTCAAAGCAGCCCGCTGTCATGGGACCCTGCATGAATAGATCGGACCTCGACAACTCATTCATTACGCCCAATCCTACTAGCGAGGCAGCTGGACCAAATTTGTCCTTCCCCGAGGCAGTTCCGGCGGAGGACAAGTTCGCCAAAAAAAAAAAACTAAATTCTGGAGGGGTCGATCAGTTCGACCACCGTTTGCGCTTCGTATGACCACATCCAAGATCCCCGTTGAATTGTGTGTCCCGATCGCGGCGGCACTGCTTGATCCGAGGAGTTCAATCTGGAACACCTGCAATTCTGTCGTCCCTAACGATGGCAGTAACTCCACCATTTCACAGCGAGGCCGCATTTTCCCGCGTCATTGGAATATGTTCATGATCCGAGGCCGCGTACTTGATGGGTATTTATGCCATGAGAAACGGTCCACAGCGACATTGCCGTGAATGTGCCATTCCTGGCGTCACTGAGGGAACCACCGGCAGTTATTAGCGATAGCAAGTATCGTCCCCGAAATGGTCACCAGCATGCAGTTCATGTGTGATATGATGATCGTGGCGATTGAGGGCGGTCGCACGAGCATCCTGAAGGGGTCTGTTGACTCATCTAGATATGCACATGGGCAGGGGGGAGTGGTGGTCGAAGGGCCATGCCGTGGTGTGAAGCTCTTTCAATTTGCAGTGGGTAGCACAATCGCCGTTCCTCCGTCACGGTATTACTACAGGCGGAATGGCAACGGCAAAGGCTCCTGCCTGCAGGCATACTAGGAACAAGATTGTCCACTGTTCGGGACGCTTTGTGCCAATGAATTGACCGTGACACGACTATATACGTCTTCCTGCGTGACATTATGATGGCCGAGTAAGCCGTATACATACGTAGAACCTCAAGAAGGTGAGTGACTCACCAGCACCCCTCGCCAATACATAACTTGTTATGTTTCCGTGCGAGGCGATATCATATTCCCTGAAAAGTACTGACATGTGCTGCCGCCCTCATCAACACGGGGCAGCTATTAACGTGCTGCCCGAGTTTGTGGGATCATAAATTTGGAACGGACGCATCTCACGAATGGATGTTATCGGCGGATCGACGAAACTGCCACTGAGCGAGAAAATTCAGATCTGAGGCTGAACGACTAAGTAGGCTCAGACGGAGTCCGAAGTATCCTAGTAGATGGCGGTCCGCCGTTACGCCGTGTGGCTCTCCGCGGCTTCGAGATAACAGATAGGCTATCTCCTTTATCTGTCACCCACATCATAAAACAAGTGGGGTCCGCCATAAATGTCCTGCTGCAGGTCCAAGCACAACTGCAACCGCTAGTAGTGGTTGTGATTTTTTGTAGCGGAACATACGGAAGAGACGGAACAACTTGGACTGCCTCATCGTGCAGCGTGCCATTGATTATTATTTGTCAGATCCGCGCAACGCAAGAAAAGGCTGGTGAGGAGGGCGGCAAAGCAAGACAACATGACCAAACAACTTCGTTACCTTTCTCCATGAGGTCGGCGTAAACAAGCGCTGAGACACTGCAAAGCCAAAATGTCTACCCAATCACCATCTAGCAGTGATAGTCGACTTTTGACACGGTCACTTGGTTCAGTAAGGTCTCTGATTGGCCTTCAACTGGTATCGCGGTTGGTTACCTTTGCCCTCAACCAAGGTCTTGTCCGCCTCGCCTCTCCCCAGGCTTATGGCACAGTAGCTGTCCAGTTCGAGCTCATTGTGAGCACTGTCCTATTCCTCAGCCGGGAAGGTGTCAGGAATAGCCTCCTTCGGCTCTGGCCCCAGCAATCCGATGTGCACAAACCTTCCACAGTCACATCGGTAGCACAGTGTGCCAATCTAGCAACACTGCCTTTCTTTCTCGGCCTGCCGATTACATTCGTCACCGTTGTGCTCTACGCACTCTCTGCCAGCGAAGCCACCAGAAGTCAACCTCACTTTTACTTCGCTTTGTTCATTTATGCTACTGCTGCCGTTGGTGAGTTGCTGAGCGAACCAATGCATAACCGGTGAGATACATTTGCGAATCATGCTACGGGTCTACCTAACTCCTGCAGTGCCATGGGTCAGATGTGCACAGATGTACGAGTAAGAGCTGAAGGTCTTGGAATAATCCTCAAAACAGCTACGACCTACTTGACATTGCTGTACGATCCGGGCGAGCTGGCTTTAATGGCATTTGCTCTCGGTCAGTTAGTGTATAGTGCAACTGTATTTGGGGTATACAAGTCGCAATTCCCCGAATTAAGTCTTTGGCCAACCAGTCTCCCTCAGCGACAGCGAACTTCCAAGTGTGTCACTTACCCTTTATTCTTTCTCCACTTTTAATGTTGGATCCAGCCGGAATTCCGTCAGTCACCTAATCGTCGAGTTCTTTGATCCTGATGCACTACACCTCTCCATAACGATGACTTCACAATCGATGGTGAAGCATTTCCTCACTGAGGGTGACAAATTCCTTATCTCACATTGGAGCCCTCTTCAAGATCAAGGAGGTTATGCGATCGCCGTCAATTATGGTGCGTCTCCAAGTAATTCCAACATGATTCCGGTTTCGTATTCTCGTTCTAGGGTCTTTGATCGCACGCATAGTCTTTCAGCCGATTGAAGAGATGTGTAGAGTCTACTTTTCCAAAGTTTTATCGGCCACGTCAGCGAAGAGTTCAGCGGCGACCGGGACCTCGCGTAACTTGGCAGCACTCGATCAAGCATCCGGCGCGGTCGCCTCCTTGCTGTCGATTCAAATTGCCTTCTCCATGCTTGTTGTAACCTTTGGTTCTTCATACCTACCGATTGTCTTGCAACTCCTACTGCCGGGGCAGTATATATCCACTAGCGCGCCAAAAGTGCTCTCCGCATGGATATACTATATACCGGTTCTTGCTCTCAATGGGGGCCTAGAAGCGTTTTATTCTAGTATTGCTACTCCACAGGACCTGCATACACAGAGTCGGTCAGTCTTTGTCTTTCGTGTGCAGTACATTTTCTCACTTCTACAGATGGATGCTCGCCTTCTCGGTGATCTACATCTTGTCTGCCACCACGTTATACAACCTTGGATTTGCTGACACGTCACTCGTGTATGCCAACATCGCCAATCTCGCCGCCCGCATATGGTACACAGCGACTTTCATAGCGGTATACTTTGGGAAGAGAATGAAATCACACCAATTCAGGCTTACAAGGGTAATTCCCGGGTGGAAGTTCTCCGGCATGGTGGTACTATCCTTTTTAACCATCTCTCGTAATGGAGCCAGACAGCACTTTGCGGAGGAAGTGCAACAATTGGGCCACAAAGCCTTGTGGTCCACGTTAGTACTTACCCATGTCGCGTTGGGAGGTGGATTGGGCCTTGTGTGTGTAGGGCTGTGGTGGATAACAGAAGGGAAGGGATTGGTCACTCGAGAGCGGATTAAAGTGGAGTAGATACGCTATAACACTGTTTCTACCCTTGACTTCAGACCTTTCCTGCCAGTTGTCGGGTGGTGGCGGTGCACGAAACGCCTACACTTTGCTTTGCCTCGAGCCACATGACTGCACTGCCACCTTATTCCTGCTGGACGAGCGCTCATCATCCAGTACATGCGCCCATCTCGGAATGGCTTCGGAGGTTGTCGTAGAACCCATTGATGAAGTGGGTGGATTCAATAATCACTTACCTCTATGATTGAGACTCATCTGCGACATCCAGACCCAATTGACTGGTGACAATGGTCAGATTTATCTGTTCCAGTGGCTCGCAGCTCTGGAGAAGAGTCTCAGAGACGCTGCTGTCGTAGGTATCTACGGTTTACATGGGTGATTGATAGTCTCATCTCTTTAGGATCAACTAAAGTCCACACAAGCTTCGGTCGAGGAAACATTGTTCAAGATTATATGCGGCCATGACAACTATCCACTACCTGGCCGTGGGCTGCGTCACCTGGCAGCGAGGTGTTTCATCACTCAGTACACTCGAGGCGACTCAAGGACATTGTTTGACACGCTCCGGGCTCTACTGAAGACCGCAGGAGATGTGAAGATTGATAAGAACCCTCTTCGGATGTAAGTTTTTGACTCAGCATACCGTGTCATTTCCTTAGTGAACGGTTCCAGAGCAGCATTTTGGACGATTGGTGAACTTATGGCCAACTTTGGTTCTCAGGTACGTCCAGAATCTCCGTTTCACTGCTGAAGCTTCAATTCGAGCCATCTTTCCAGTTCATGTCATTCTTGACCGAAATTACTACCATCGCCGTCAAAACCTTCAAGTCCTCTAGTGTAGGGATAACGAACATAGTCCCATCTTAAACTCTGATGTCTTTTGACCAGTCTCCTCAAATGCGCTGTCATGCTTTGATCATGCTTCGTAAGGCCCTGAGTTCAGCGAAGAAGGCGTTGTCGGATTCTCTCACCAAAGATATTTTCAAGAACATGAAGAATGGGTTGAATGACAAGGTTCTGCCTGTCCAACGAGCGGCCGCTGGGGTGAAGCACCTTGCTTTCCTTTCATTGACTCTGTTCTCATACCACTTCAAGGTCCTTATCGTCATGTTTTCACCAGGGGAATCGGTGACTCTCGCAGACGTCGAGTCTGTGGTCGGAATTTGCATAAAAAGCTTGGATGGCAGCGATCGGTTAACAAGGCAATCGCTCGCCCAACTGGTCGGTCACATGCTAGCGGCAACACAGGCCCTCAGAGTTGCCGCTGCACCTGATCCACCGCAGAAGGGGAAGAAGGACCAAGAAGACAACGACGGGACAAATCTTGCCATTTCCGAGACTATGAAGCCTCTCCTCAGTCCTGGAGAGATGCTGTCACAATTGTCCGTACACTTCAACAAACCACAGCTATCGCGAAAGGCACGCGCGGGTATCTTCGATTTCTATGTTGCACTGTTCACGGAGCTTGGTGCGGCCTTTGCGGAGAGTAATTATGGCCTCATCGTCAATCACCTCATGGCTGAAGTCGTTTCGAATCCAAAGAATGGCTCCACGAGATACGATAGATTGTTCATCCGGAAGTTGGTCGGGGCTTTACTCAGGGACCTCATCGCAACTAGAATGCTGAGCGAACAAGGACAAATTTCTGCAATCCAAGATCTGGCATCTTCCTATGCGAAGCGATGGCCAGCTCTCATGCCTGGACAAACAGCTCCGAATTCCACCGTCTTATCGATCGTTTTGAAAGAGATTTCGGAATTGTTGCAACAGCTTGGGAATGCGCCCCCTTCTGTTCAGGTAATTGCATCCTGTGACTCTTGGGAGGGCAATTTTCAGCCTAGCTCACTGTCAACTTGTGTTTAGGACGCAATATCGGAGCCGTTGCTGAATCTCTTGACGCACCCTAGCCACGGTGTTCGTGTAAACGCAAGTTGGACTCTCAAGTGCTTCTGTTTCTCGACCCCTCTGCGTTTGCCCAAGGCCATACTCTCGATCTCAGATGCATTGCATCGTGACATAGAGTCGTTACAATCTCCGGCGGCACCTTCTGATATCGATCGACGCGCTTTGGGACGTGCCTATGGCTTGGCAGGGTTGGTCGCAATCATCCCGCACCGTCCTTTATACGTTTCCTTCGACATTGCGTCCAATGTCCTCGACACAGCCACGAACCTTCTCAAGCGTGCGAGTGAGCACGATGTCCAGATGGCAGGCGTCGAAGTGGAAATTGCGTGGATACTGATCGCCTCGCTAATGCTGCTTGGGCCCAATTTTGTCCGGTCGCATCTTCCTCAGCTCTTAGTTCTCTGGCGCAATGCACTACCAAAGCCAACGAGCAAAGACAACGCACCTGGTCGCAGTGCTACCGAGTGGGAGTTCCTGCTGCACGTTCGAGAGAGCGCACTCGGCGCTATCTTATGTTTCCTCCTCCATAACGCCCCTCTAGTGACCCTGGATGTCTCTCGGAGGATTTCCTCCTTGTTAAGCCACGCTCTCGCATTTACGGCAGCATTTGCATCTCAGCCATCGGAGGACCCATCTTCCGGTCTGCAGGGCTCATCTCTCCGCATGAGAGAAAACCTGCTTCGTTGGAGAGTGTTCCAGTGCTTTACTGCATTGGGATCATCGACCTTGACAGATTCTGTTCAGTCTAGTTTGCTGCAGTCCACTATGACCATCTTTGCGGGACCAGAGGGCGATAGCGTTTCTGCGATGCAAGCTTCCATCGCCTCCTCCTCTGGTGCCTTTACCACTGTTTGGCAAACAGCCGACGGATTTGGACATGGCGTAACTACTATAGACATCTTGAACGACGAGGCCGATGCTCTTTCTAAAGGATTGGATACGAGTACAGCTATGCAAGAACAAATTGAGGACCTAACGGATCTGCTCGTGCGTGCCTTTGTTCCCCGACGATTGTTCACTGACTTTTCCTTAGCTACGTACACCAGTGCTTGGATCGTGCGAGCACGATACGCTCTCATTATGTCTGACAATCCCTGCCAGTAATGACCGTACCGTCCTCGATTGTCCACCTTCCTCGTCAGCTGTCGTGGATGCTTCAATTGGACTCTTCTCTCGATTGCTCCCCACCCAAGATCTGAATACGGTGACCCGGACCATCACCCAGCTCGTTGAATTGGCGAAGTCCCCGAAACTCGACAAGAACTCAGGCCGAAAGGCAGCCATACTTATCAATAGCGTGGTAGCTATTGCTCGCACCCTCCGCTGTGCGATGGAGTCGCACTCTCGCCAAGCAAAAGAAACCCTCGGACACCCTCAAGTTACCACTCCTTTGGCTTCGTTACTGAAGGTAATCCACTGTTACTAAATCTGCGCGTTTTTAACGTTGGTATCTACAGGATGCATTTGTAGACGGGGATCCCCTTTTACGACGAGACAGCAGCGATGCTATAGGCCGTCTGGCGAACATCTCTGGAACGGCTTTTTTGTCGAGTCAGGCGAAAGTATTAGTTGATCATATCGTCAACAATCGCGACCCACAGGGCCGCGCTGGCTGTGCTCTAGCGTTCGCAGCCCTCTATCATCATGTTGGGGGTCTTGCTGCTGCACCGATTTTGAAGACGACTGTGAACATACTCATGTCACTGAGCAACGACCCACATCCGCTCGTTCATGTCTGGTCTTTGACAGCCTTGGCACGGGTCATAAACGCTGCTAGTCTGACTTTCGCGCCATTTGTCCCGAGTACCCTTGGAATGTTGCTCAAAATATACATGTCTGACGCTCACGAGACAGAAGGCGGGACACTTAACAGTGCCAATATCAGTGGCGATCTACAGGCCTTCCCTGTCGTATGCCGTATAATCGATGCCATTATCACGATTTTGGGACCCGACGTTCAAGAGTCGACACGAACGAGAACGCTTGTTCTTGATCTTGTTCAGGAATTCTCGCTTGAGGAGGACGAAACCATTTTGATCGAGGCAATTAAATGCACCCAGCACCTACTTATGTTTGCCCCAGAGCACGTAGACATCCCGGAAACGGTGGGACGCTTTAGGACGTATCTTGGTTCTAGCCGCCGGCAGCTCAGGCTCGCTGCCATTAATGCACTGTATCAGCTCGTTCAGAAGGATGCGCTGGTAGTGTCGAGGATTGGCGGTGATCGGCTGGTGGAAGACCTCTTTGCCATGCTGGATGGCGATCCAAGCATCGAAGGTGTCCGGAACGTCATAACAAGCTGGCTTGCTCAGACTGCCATTCATAATCCTTCCGCTTGGATCGATCTATGCCAAAGGATCATGCTGCGAACCAATGCCACACAGAAGGTGGTCGACGCTTCCGGAAATATCGACGATGAAGGTCAGTCTCTAAACGCAGCAATTCCTGCAGACGGCTCTGACCGAGACCGGTCATCACCTGTCACCATATCTCGGTGGAGAACTCAATTGTTTGCATTACATTGCTTGCATGAGATCTGCGCTACTGTCGATCAGTCAGGAAGGCAGGAGCATTTCGACATACCGTATGCGCGTAGTCGGGGCTTCCCTATCCAAGGCCTTCTCGTCTCTCGCATCCCAGATCTGATCAAGATGGCCTTTACCGCGTCAGCTGCATACGTCACGGAGATTCGTCTTGAAGGATTGGTTGTTTTGCGCGACATTATCCAAGTAAGTTTACATCGCCTTCAACTTGTTTCCCGCTAATGGCCACCCAGATCTTCTCCAAAGCACCTGATCCGGATTACCCTGAAGCATTGTTGCTTGAACAACATCAAGCTCCAATTACCGCTGCCCTTACACCTGCATTCGCTTCCGACTCCACTCCAGAAATCCTGTCGTCTGCGATTGATGCTTGTGCTGTATTCGTGGGTTGTGGCGTTGTCAAAGATGTGAGCAGGATGGGCCGTATCCTCAAGCAATTAACAAGTGCTCTCAAAGAGGTGGATGGTAAGCGAGATCGTGTATCGTTCCTGGATTGACCTGACGCTCAATGTCTAGATTCTGGTAATCTAAAAATGGGGACCTTGGGAGAACTCAGCCCAAATGCATCTGCCATGCTGACTGTATCTATCCTTACTGCATGGGCTCGATTGGAGATTGCTTCCGCCGAACAGGCCTACCTGCACGATGTCATCAAACCTCACCGAGATGTTCTTGCTTCACAGTGGATCGCGTGTTTACGCGACTACGCTACCATTCGTGCAGATTCAGAGTTTGTCCATGACTTATCTATTGTTTCCGTGGACCCCTCATATGCAAATCTCGGAAAGGTGGTTTTACTCCCAGTAGGTCAATAAATTCCGTTGTGTGCACATGTCTGATCCGGACGCAGTACTACACTGATTCTTGGGCTACCATCCTCCAAGCGGTTACGAATGCGATGGAACACAGTGGACAGCATGTTTCCAGTGCTATCCTTGGCCAAGGATCCGCTGTGGTCCCACCCTCATCGAATGGTCTTGGGCTTCCCCGCACCGAACCAGCCCCATTATTTTTCGTGATCTTTGGTCTCATCTATGAGGCTTTAGCGGTCTCATCTCCTCAGTCTTCTGGGACTCCCAACTTACGGGGTGCTACAGTAGCCGCATCGCTCAGGGCCCTTAAATGTCTGATTGACCCCCAGTACTCAGGGAAAGCGCTTCTAGAGCCCACCGTCTTCAAAGAGTTCGTCAGCTTGTGCTACCGGTTGGCGATGGTAGAAAACGCGGCGACTCTTGTGCACCTGTTGGAGGTCATCACAGTGTTCGCCAAGCATTTTGGTCATCTCGGTATTGAGAGCGTCGTAGCCCCGTAAGATTTTGGGAACTGGTTTGGCACTTCTGTGTTCACTTCCTTGACAGTAACGAAGCTTTATCCCCAAACTCCGTCCGTGCTCACTGTTTGAAGATCTGTGCATACGTTCTACGACACGCCCGACATAATCAAGGTGCCCCAGCCATTTGTAAGTATACTTGTGTATTGTCTACGTCTGCTTGCTTATACATCCTCATCCAGCTGGAAGTGTTCAAGAACTGACCAAAATGGTGAGTTGCGCTCTGACCACTTTCCAACTCGTGGCATCAACTGCGGAGGGGAATGTCCGGGAGGATGTAAGGGGCGTGGGTTGCATGCTATACGCGGGTATGATCATTTGACGGCGTTGCGGTGTTCTTCTCTAACCTACCATCAGAGCTGTTAAAAGATGAAACGCTGGAAATTGATCTGATCACCCCAACCATGCCTGCATTCAAGTCCTTGGTGTCGGTAGACCCCCACCCAAGGACTCGTGATCGTTATGACAGCCTTATCCATGGTATCCTATCGTCGTGTCTTCTTAATGTCGACGAAATGCGGTCGGTTCTGTTACACTTTCAATCTTCCTTACATGCTGAAGATGTCTGCAGTGGTAGAGAAGGACTTATTTCGTCGAAAAAAATCAAAAGCAACCTCCTGGCTGCTGTTCTGATCTTGACTAGTCTGCCCTCGAGGGTAAAAGTTGCACGTGGTGTGGTGGAACATTTATGCTTCGTGATCTCGCAGAAGCTAGAAGAGAATGATGACGTAAGGTTACCACTTATTAGTGCTCTTCGTGATCTCTGAAATCAAAAACACAGATGGCGATCGTTGCTGTTCACTGTGCAAAAACTATTACGGTCGCTGCATCTAGCAACGACCTACTCCGCACTTGCACACGGCTTTTGTTACCTGGACTGATTCATTTCGTTGCCAAAACCTCGCCTCGACTAGACGATGGCTCGTTGTCGGAGTCGAATAATGCATCAATCGAAGAAGTATGGAGAGCATTCTCCGCCCTTATCGCACTGACGACTGCAGAGCAACGTAAGTCTTGGAATTATTTGTATTATTTTCGACTGACACTGCCACCGCAGGGACTCGGGTTCTGAGCATCATCTTGCCTACTGTCACGCTATTGCTCCGCCCTTCCCAAAGTCCACCTTCTACCGCACACTCGAGTGCAGTTGCACAGCTGCTCATGTTTGCAACCGCATCTCCGGTCAACTTTAAGGAAGCGACCGCGCAACTTGATCCTGATATACGAGAGGTCCTCGAGCTCTCGATCAGGAAAGCCGTGGAAGGACCGTCGAGCGCGAGTCAGACGACTCTGCGTCCACAGATCTCCCTGAGATCTTTTTGAGTTATCCGTTATCCTCTGCATCAGTCCTTTGCTTTTTTTTATCTACTGCTAGCATTCTACCAAAGTATAAGATAGCATAGACTCGAAATAAATGCAAAAGCATAGTATTCGTTCAGAATCGGGGTTTTCTGATGGACCGAGAGCGCGGCGCTGCCAGTCCACTGATCGGAATCTGACTGGAGTCACTTCAAGTTCACGTGATAGCATGACCCACCTGTACGGCGACCTAAAACACGTCCAGCCTTGCACCGGCCTCTCGCCTCAGGACAAGCGAACTCAATGGTGATTATATTACCCTGCCTCGTTCTCCCGAGAGGGAATGGTATGTGATGCGCAGAGTTGTTGATGTGAACGCAAGCTCTCA
>JBBPQR010000457.1:0-11031 GCA_038092615.1 Boletus sphaerocystis | reverse complement strand
TTGTGGCTACACAGCCTATGCTGCAATCCGGTTGACCAAACATTGCACAACAACTCTCTTTGACTCAGACCTGTTAGAAATGGCTGCCGCGAGTATGTCTGCGCACGTTCCGTATGTTGTCTACACGCTGACCGGTCTACAGGCTACCTCAAGGTTCCCTATATGAACTTTACTCCTGCTTGCATCTGACGGACCGTGTCATTTCCAGGTCGATCCTGCTATAGAGCGATGGAATCGCATGGTGCGTAGTTTGAACGTATACAGTCAGCAGGGAGTGTGTTCAGACCACCCGCACAGCGCGAAGATGCGTACAAGCACTTTAGGTTCACCCGCCGCACCACCTTGATCTCGCTGACCGGCTTTGTGTTCGTTCCCGGAGCAATCTACTACCTCGCATCACAAACACATGTGAGATCTGCGGTACTCATAGACGGTTCGTGGCTGACTGTGCGTGGTATTGTAGCTTAAATACAAGTGGACGGGCAAGCGGAGAGGCGAGTTGCTTACAGAGCACTGAACTGTGGTGTGTTGATGTACGCTTGACGGAGTGTCACCATACATTTGCCATGTCGTCAACATGGAACCGTCTAAACTCTCCTGCAGAGCTCAATGGCAATTTTGCAACCGCCACCAATGATCGTACTTAAGAGCGCATGAGCTGGGGCCCGTTGTGAATGATGTTGGACTGCAGTGTCGAGGTGTTCGAGTTCATCGTCTCGCAGTTCCTTGATGACATCCCGTAGCAATGGCACACTGGGGTGTGATGATGGCAACGACTCAAACTCCTGCAGTTGACTTGGTGGAGGGCATGTAAGTGGGGAAGTGGGATGTGCAATGAGACGTACTCGTCATAGTGTTCGCCAATGACGGTTTCGACAGCTTCTGTACAGGCCATGGCAGCCTCCTTGCCCAAGAGGGCGGTGACGACGCCGAGTCCGTAGCCAGTAGCCTTGGCCACGTCGGAGAGTATCGTGGGCCGCACCTGATGTTGTACCCGAAGTTTGTCCATGACGAGGAGGTGTCGTTTCTCCTGATCCCACATTTCCTGTGCAAAGGCTCGAAGATGAACACGAGCAGCGGCGTGCAATACACACCTGAATCAAAGGGCCGACCATCGGGTCCTGGCCCAGCACGGCCATCTGCCCTTTGTAAATGTAATTGGCGGCGATCTCCCCAGCGTGGTCGACACGCAACGCGTTGTCCAAGACTGTGCGCTGTCGATGCGTCAGGCCGGGCGGGGTGGACAGCGCAGGGTCATGGGGGGTGATGGGATTGGTGTAGATGGTGGATGCTCTGGTGGACAAGGCGCGGACGAGTGCTGGTCGCATGGAGAAGGCCATCATGTCCGCAACGCAACTGAAGACGGTGCTCACAAAAGGTCGCTCTTGTCTTTCTTTTCCTTCTCCATCACCGACGTTCATCACTCAGGTGGTTTCAGAGACATTCACGACGTCCTGTTGGTCACTCCCAGCGACGTAGCTCGCGCGTGCAAAATCCCCCCTCACGAGGCAAGCAAGATCGTCGACCGAATCTGTCGTGAACACGCTCAACCTCTCCGTCCATTACATGTCGTCTTGTCCGAACCCAGTGAATCATTCACAACAGGCGACTCCGAACTCGACTCCATCCTCGGGGGTGGCATTGCGACCGGAATGGTGTGGGAAGTCGTCGGCGAGAGGTATCCTCACTTCCCGTCCTCTAGGTCTTGCAAACGCTGAGGCACCTCATCCAGCGCTGCCGGAAAAACCCAGCTCGCCCTTCAGCTCTCTCTCCTCGTGCAATTACCCTACAACCTTGGCGGCTTATCCGGCTCCGCATGCTACATCACCATCGCCTCCCATCTCCAGACTTCCCGACTACAACAGATGATGGATACCCATCCCCTCCTCTCCCCCTCATTTTGCACTTTCTCAGACGTGCAAACAGTCCAGACCCCTACAATACCCAGGCTCATCCATGTCCTGTCGACGTTCCTTCCTCAACACATCGACACTACATCCAACAATCAGTCCTCAAAACCACTAAAGCTGCTCGTCATCGATGCACTCGCCGAGCTCTTCCATTCCGTTGGGAAAACCACCACAAAGACACTCGTCGAACGTTCCCGCCAACTCTCCGAAATATCTTCCCACTTACACCTCCTCGCAAGCAAGTACCGCATCGCTGTGCTCGTTCTGAACGAGGTTATCGACGCCATAGACCGTGATGAACTTGCGGGAAACGATGCGATGAGCTACCGACACCAGTCCAGGTTGTTTGGCCGAGCCGACAGCATTCCCGACGAAGCCCGGAAGGAAGCCGCACTAGGTCTCGTATGGGCAAACCAAGTGAATACCCGTATATTCCTCACTCGAACGGGGAGAAGACGGTACCTCAACAAGAGTGAGACCCCCCAAAAGCGGTCAGATGTCGGCAAGGACTCAACGTCACAGATCGACATGACTTCGCTCGATGACCAGCCAGTCCTGGTCAGGCGTCTTTCGGTCGTATTCAGTTCAGTAGCTTCGCCCGCATCTTGCGACTATATCCTCACAGCAGAGGGTATCTCTGTCATACCAGGAAGTACCGTCTCAATTGCTGCGTCACACGCCAGAGCGAATCAGTACCCAACAACGATCCCTGTGCTGGAAAAAGGGAAACAGAGGGACCAAGTCGCACCACTGGACGCTGGTTACGTTGCCGACAGCTTCACTGCCGAGAGTGAACCACCCACACCCAAGAACGCGCTCGGACCAACCGATGATAATGACGAGTGGGACAGTTTCTGGGCACAAAACACTTTACCGGACGAGGCATTCACCCAGATAGACACATCTGATCCACTCCCTACCCCGAATGCATGATACTTGCCCCGTGACGACATTGTAAAGGAATGAATGAGCTATTATTCGCCAAGGTGCGTACGTATACAAGACTGATCTCTAGGAACCCGCCCCAGTGTCAAAACTATAGATACACGACAATAGAATGCCAGCAAGGTTAACAGTACAAAGGCACGTCACTCCACTCTGAATTGTTCCGTGAACTGGACATCTTTGCTGGAGGACGCGTATAGTTCCCGTCCAGGTCGTGCGCGTAAGCTGCAAAACGTGAACTAGGTGCCTTTGTGATCGGATATCGTGCCGTCACTTTCACCGCGCCGGGGAACTTGTCGATCCACGAGATGATGAAGCCGACCAATGCTAATCGGCCCAGCCAGTGAGCATTGTATTTCCGAGGACCACGAACGGTTGACGACTCACCAAAGGCGGTGGAAACATATGCTATGCCGAGCTGCACACCTGCAAGGACGCAAGGGCTTCCCCCATTCGCGAAATCATTGCAGAGGCCCACGTGATGATCTTGCCGTGCATGGACCGTCAGCGATACCGCTAGGGCTAGACATGATTTCAGCGCCGAGTTACGAGTATCACATGTTGACTGGACGCATACCGAAACCAAGCAGCCCACAGAAGCTAAACAGCCCCACGTTCCTAGTATTACTCGCTTCTTCGTCCCGATTCGCGAATTGGTGACAGAGACTAGTTATAGGTTGAGCAGGTGCGAGCACACAACCGGGTGACAGACTGCTCACCAGCCGATGATGGTCAATAGGGTGAAGATGCTGAAGCAGATAGCCAAGACCTGGAAGACTGAAAAGGCGCGCGTGTCATCTCGTGTCCTCTGGAAAGTAGCTTTTCTATGAAACATACCCCCTCCAGTCTTTTCATGAAGAGCGATGGCAGAAAGCACCGACGAGGTGCTGTTGGTAAGAATAATAACGGCTGTAGATGAAACTATCAATGAACGATCAAATCAAGCATGACAACTTACAGAGAACAATCATGCGCAAAAGAGCGAAGGGGAAGGCCATGGTGTCACAGACAGCCAGCCTGGCAGACGGATAGAAATTGATGGAGCGCACAACGAGGAGCGTCGATACTTGCGTTTGAACAGCAAATCTGCTAGATGCATTATATATATTCCACATCGTTGGTTCGTTCCCCAGCGGCATGGACAAAGACGGTTTATGTGGACCACCAGGACAAAGGCCAACTTTGACTTGCCGCACGAAACACGCGTCAAGCTTGTATATAGGCCCAAGTATGGATGACAATATAAAGTGAACAAAGCAAACCAGTAGTGTTCATCGTCGCGTCTGCGTCACCAGCAAAGCCAGGCATGAATAATGTGTGATATATAAGGTATGTATGCGCAACAAACAAGAAATGAAGGGACCCAACAAAGTCAATCGAATCGAAGCGCACCGGAATTGACACTATGCGTGATCACCGAAACTCCATATCCTAACATCGCCGTCGTCACTCCCCGAAACAACCTTATCTTCTCCGAGATCGATGCAAGTCACGGCACCACGATGCCCAAACAATGTGGCTGTGCATCTGCCTTCTTCCCGGTTCCACACCTGGCAGTCAATTGTTCAGTACGAATCAACGAGACAAAAGAATCACGCATTCACCTTGATCGTGCGATCGTGGCTCCCGCTGACAAGCCTCAGCTTGTCGCATGCTACTGCCCACACCCCTTCGATGTGTCCAAACAAGGTCCGCATGACCTTGCCCGTCTCAACGTCCCAGACCTTGATCGTGTTGTCGAGACTCCCCGATATTAGCAAAGGTTTCTTGACAGGCTTGCCAATAACACCAGTCGTCAAGTTTCTCGCAGTGCGGTTCGCGCTCCGTTTGCCGTCCATGCTCTCGCTCGACTTCCTCGTATCATGGGTGACGACGGTGCAGATATCGGCAGAATTTGATCCCCCGCAGAGCTGGACAACATCCGAAGAGGAATTCTCAGTGACATGAATGGCATCCGATGAACCCAAGCCATCATCCTCATCGGGTTCATCATCCACGTCGAGAATCCGTAGGCTCTGAACCTGACCGACATGCCCCGTGAACTGACGTACACATGTACGTTTCGCGAGATCCCAAAGTCGGATAACTCCATCATCGGAGGCAGAGAAGAGCATCTTACCTGTCTCAATTTTGAACGTGGATCGACAGGGATTGGGAGGCGAGCTCCCGCTCTCGTGGGCACCCCACAACCTCACAGCATTTACCCAGTCGCGATGCCCGCGAAGAGTAAATGCCTCGCCTGTACAAAAGTTCCATATCTTGACAGTCATGTCGACGCTGCCGCTGGCTAGGATGTTCGCGTCAAAATTGAGACACACTACGCCTTCGGTGTGCCCCTCCAGTGTGCGTATACATTCTCCCTTGCGCCAATCCCACACGCGGATGGTGTGATCCATACTTGATGTGATCAACTTTGCCTCGTCAAACTGGAGCGCCCGAATGGCCCTCGTGTGACCTCTGAGACAACGGATCTCGCGACCAGTTTCGAGGTTCCAGACGCGTGCAGTGCGGTCATAAGAACCGGTGATAAGGATAGGAAAGGATGGGTGCTGGAGCGTTTCACTAAATTGGAGACACATGACGCCATCTGTGTGACCTCGTAGTGTACGGACGAGACATCGACCACGGCGCCAGTTACGCTCGATTGTAAGGCGCTCACTGTAAACATCTTTCCAGGGACGGGTCATCGTCTGTGGTTGTGTGGTTGCAGAGGGAATAAGGAGGTCGGGGGGCTGGGGACTCGAACCGGGGAACGGTGATGCTGAAGTCGAAGCGTGGGATGAGGACGGTACCGTCGAGGGGCTGAGTGAACGTGCAAGGTCATCGGTCCGCTGACGCTTTGAAGGTCTATCGAGAGGGGGTGTGGTGGTTTCCGGGTCCTGTATTGAAGGAGAGGGTGGAGGGATGGAAGGAGACGCAGAGCTGGGGCGGACGTGGCGCCTGCGTTCTAATATGGGCAAGCCCCAGCCACACTTGAGGCATTTTTGTCCGATGTGCTGCTGGCAGATTTCGCGCCAGAGGATATCATCGTCAGCAAGGCTACGCCAATGCTTGGAGACCTGAGCGGCACGACAAAGGGAGGTAGCGTCGACGTAGGCAAGGATCTTGAGAGAGACTTCGCGGGGGAGGACGGCAAAAGGGTCTATTCGTATGAGGTGACCGAGTTGCTCTGTGAGGAGGGAGAGCTGGGAAAAGCAGCACATCGTGAGTAAGCCCTGGAGGATGAGTTCCCGCCTGGGGTGAGAAGATGAGGAAAAGTTGGACCAGATCGAGTTGACGACCTGTCGTTCTTCTTCAGGAAGGGAGTCGAGGGCCTGCAGTGGATGAGCGGGGGCAGGATGAAGGTGGGGAAAGACGAACCTGCTGGAGCCTGAGATTGGTGCCCTCGTCTGCCATGCGCTGGTGTCGGACACAGAGCCTCCGTGGGGGAGGCTGGGTGGAGATCTGCATGCTTGAGCCGTTCACCGCGGCTGGGGAAGGTGATCGGCTAGATAGCAATCGAGGCGCGGGGAGGGTATCACACGCGTACGAGCTCGAGCACGCCGTTGCAGACATCGGCGACGACGTGGACAAAGACAAGACGTCTCGACCTGGACTTACTTGGCGAACAGCGCACGCGACATCGCGCAACTGTGCGCAATAACACAGCCACCTCCACTCATGTGCAATCACTATAAGAATACAGCGGCGACGATCCACACAGCCGAGTCGCTCGCAATTCGATATCATACTATACGCACAAATCAGATAACACACCACACACACACACGGCATATTCCTTTCTGCTGCAGAATCATCAATCCAGCGTGATCCTCAGCTGCTCCAACGGTATCGGCTCGAACGTGTCTAGGTCAATGCCCCGTGAGCGCAGTTCGGGTATGCAGTGAGGTGGTACAAGTTGTCGGTTCAGCTCGGGTCGCACAGAGAGCTCTGCATAGTCAAGCATCAGTCACCCGTCCCTCGGTGCCAGCTACGTGCTTACCCTCGCGCGTAAAGTTGAACAAGGGAGGAAATTCTTTCTGGTTAGGCATCCTTGCTCCTTCCCCCCGTAATTCGTCAAAGAAAGGGTGCACCATTGCTTCCACCGCGCTCAATCGCGCCCCAGGAGTGTATTCGAGGAGCTTCGCGACCAAATCTATCGCTTCGGGAGCAGTGCGCGGTCGGAAGACCTGTAAAAACGCCATCAGATATACCACGTGCCAGTGATAAACTACAACGGACCTTGTTAAACGGATGGGGTTTGATCTGCGGAAATTTGTGCTCCATATAGTTGGGGTTCATTGTCTTGATTTGTTCTCGGGACGGTGTGCCAAGAACCTTGATGATTTCAACCAACTGATCGATACCACTCTCACCAGGGAATAGTGGTTGGCCCAACATTAACTCCGCCATCACGCAGCCAGTCGACCATATATCTATCGAGGCAATACATCAAGCGCGCCACATGGTATACTAACGATACTCACCGATATTTGTCGTGTAGTTGGTAGCTCCAAAGATAAGCTCTGGTGCGCGGTAGTACCGCGAGCAAATATAACTGACGTTGGGCTCTCCTGCCACGAGAATCTTTGCTGACCCAAAGTCGCACAACTTTAACACCCCGGTAGCGGGATTCAAGAGCAAGTTCTGAGGTTTGATGTCACGATGACAGATGCCAACCGAGTGGATGTAAGCAAGGGAGCGCAAGAGTTGATACATATACAGTTTGATTTGGAGGGCGGGCATGGGCTGTTTGAGTTTGGAATAGTGGCGACTGGCACGATACACGGTTTCAGGTACATATTCGAGCACAAGGTTGAGATAAACTTCGTCTTTCTGAAATGGAGGTGAATTGCTAGAAAGAAGCCATGGTGTGTGATCCGACCTTGTCTCCATTGGAGTAGAAAAAAGCTTTGAGGTCGACGACGTTTGGATGAGAGACGAGTCTCATGATTTGTAACTCGCGGTTCTGTGCGGTAGAATCAACCCGGGTGAGCATGATACGTAATATAGAAAGTACAAAAGGGGGAAGGTTCGAAAAAAGGTTGAAAAAAAAAATCGGATTGATGAAACGGAAGAAGCACCTTGAAACGCTTGTCCTGGAGGACTTTCTTGATAGCGATGTCTTCGGAGTCCTTGGACGAGTCCGAAAGAAGTTTTGCCTGGAATACGACGCCAAAAGAGCCATTTCCAATGACTTTGCAATTTGTGTAGGCGAGCTCGCGTTGCTCGCTGGTCCTTCCGTCCGAGGCGATGACCTTGACGATCCTGTGGGGGTCGTCGATGGCTAGTTGATTTACAAAGAGGTGAGGATCCGATTGCATTGATGTGCGGCGCGGGAGGATGCGAGACGGGGGAAGAAGAAAACAAGTGGAAGATGACGGAAGGCAGAGGGCGGGTAAACCATATATGGATGTAAGGGGGGCGGGGGGAGAGGGGCAGAGAGAGAGAGGACAATGGGGAGAAAAAGACTCACGTGACAATTTGACACCGTTTATTGGAGCGTTGGAGGCCATCTGGGGAGAAATGGGTGATGGATTGTAGATTTAGATGGATCAGGAAGGCGATATGTGGGCGTTGCGATGTAAGATGGAAAAGAAAAGAAAGGTTAAGAAAGAGACGGGAGGGGGATGAGGGGGTGAACGTGTATTGACTGGGTGAGAGGGAGACGAGTACAAGGGACGACAGCAGCCAGGCAGGAGGCTCCGCACTGAACTGATCCCTGGCAAGTGGCCAGGTCCTGTGACCGCCCAAAGATGTACAAATAACGCTCCCACCGTCCCCGACGACCGTCTCCCTCCTCTTCTCCACCACCCCCATCAGTCCCACCAGTCCTTGTCCTCGCCTCTGACATCCATCTCTTACTGGCTTCATCGCGCCTCGTGCCCGCCTCGCGCCAGTCGCCAACATCTTATTCCCGACTTGCGTCCGATGTGATCCTTCCGCTTGCTCATCTCTGGCCTTGCACCATCAAAACACTTTCCTCCTTCGCCGCTTTTTCCCAGGCCCATGCAAGATATGTTATCAGTGAGTGCTACATTTGAAATACCTCGGACAAATATACTTCACCCTATGTCTGGGTTACCCCGCCTGCGCCCCCTCCCCCTCATTCTTTGCTGCTTGGCATCACCATGCCTACTTCGACCAACCGCCCTACCATCACCTCCATCCACCTCCTCTTCCGCCGAAACTGCCGGTATACTTATTTTCATAAAATCAAACGCGACTTGCGCATGCCCCATACCCCATGCTTCGCTTGCTTGTCGAGAAATCTCGTCAATCACCGCAAACCTGGCATCATGCCCATTTTTCTGTTGCCGTGGGGCTGGAAATCTGTTGGAAATCCGTCTCTTCATGGTTCTCAAGTCAAAAGCACGACTACTCACCGACTGCCAATATGATTCAATACAAGCCGCTCAGCACCTATCCGCTTCGCAAATTCCCCTGCCATCACCGGTGTCGAGTGTCCCCTTGCGAGTACTTTGTCTCCAACGTCCTTCTCTTTCCTGCGCGCCTGTGGATCCACGGATGTCGGTATATATGCGTCGGTGGCTTCGTGTATCAGAAGCGAGGGTGGTGGAGTTTTCAGCAGTGGCTCGATAGCCGAGGCGTCATAAGTATCCCCCAGAATCGCAAGCTTTCGATTAGGGGACTGTGTCTCTCTTATGATGTAGCCAATACACGGGTCTGAATTTGGTGCAAATTAGGCTGGTAACAAATATCAACAGTACTAACCTCGGTGAGATATAGGCCCTGCATCAACTACAACGTCTCCGTGACGTCCACGGGTCACCATAAATGCTTGCCAGAAACCTTGTTCATTGCACAACACATCCAAACCTGGACATTCGCTAGAATGGAGAGATGTGACATCGCAAGGTGTTCGTGTGCATCGAGGTGTAAGCAGTTCGTGTACCGCAAAAGTGTCTGCCGTCCGGGTGTGAGTCATCGTAAGGATGGAGCGGACAAAGGTGCGTAAGCCAGCTGGGCCGTAAATGTTGATGCGGGGCGGCTCGTTTGTGAGAAAAACTATGTCAGACATGCTGGCCCGGTTAATGGTAAGACACATACGGGTTTGGTCAGAGGGAAGCTCTCCGAGCCATCTACGGTGGGGGGCGGAAAGAGAATATGACGCAAAAAAGGCACAATGCCCATGACATGGTCAGCTGCAATAGGCGTGAGCCACGTCTACACATGAGAAACAACCACTTACCGTGCATGTGGGTTACAAAGAGTTTAGTGACTTTGTGCGCGCGGAGTGTCTCTTCGCCATGACCGCGAGGTTGGAGTTGGAACTGACGGGTAGTGCCTTCCGCACAATCCACCACTATGATGAAAATCAGGCATGCGTCAATCGGTCTACATATTGCGTACTCCACAACGTTCCATCTCCGGTGACGTTTGCGACTGAATGCTCCTATCAGGTTGTACCGAGCAGGATATAAAGAGGCAGGACAGACCGAGACTCGAGCAATTGCGTGAAATAGAGGGTCCACCTCCGCTAGATGTTCCTAGGAATGTGATCTGCATGTTCCTAACCATGTCTCAGGATGCTCGTCAAGTGTAAAGGTGTCCAACACCAGCTCCTCACGTGACGAGTCTCCTTAAATGGATTTCCTCCTGGAGAAATAAGTGTTTGCATTCTGGTCATATCTCTGCTACTGTCTTAATTGATCTGGATGTCTTCAGAGGAATTCGTGTCTCGGGACCAGCTTAGGCGGTTGCCAGATAGCTTTGTGCCTCTCTCCAAAGGGGTGCGTCACGTGCAGGTCATATTAGATCGATGTCCATAAAAGGCATGTTAGTGGAGTTGAACTTGGCTTCCATCCGGAGCGGCTGACTTTTCTTTCCAGTAGTCGTCGTGGTCGTTGTTTCTTCTGTTCGTTTCGGTGAGTAGTGTTCCGCTTCAACTCCCTCTCGTCTTCTTGCTCAGATTTGCGATCTTTCAAGTCCCTCTTTTCTTCCTGCTTCAAGGTTCACAGTAAACCGCCGTTATGGCTTCATTTTTGACGAACTCGAATACCCACACGTCTCGATCGACAAGGCATTTGGCCCCGTCGCCTCACTTGCCAATGCCCCACGTGTTTGTTATTCCTCCGGAAGAAGAACAGCAGGATAACCCACCATGGTGCTGCTTTGATGCCGATGAACAGCAAGAAAACAACGGCAACTTTCCTTCAAATCGTGACACTCATTT
>JBBPQR010000456.1:0-11041 GCA_038092615.1 Boletus sphaerocystis | reverse complement strand
TTGTAGCATAAGTTCTCAGTATTGCTCTATGAGTTCATAGAGCTTTGCATTTTATTCTGCCCAAACAGTAAGTGCCATGACTTTGAAGAGAAAAATATTGGCATAGTTAGGTGAAAAGAGATTATGACAGAAGATTTCAAATTCTTGACTATGGTTTGGAAGTTTGGGGTCTCATCATAGGTACAAACTGGGAATGCCCATCCAGCTCCCTTGAGATATGGAGAAACAGTCTTATCAAGGTACCAAAGACCATTAATGAAATGATTCCAAAGCTAGTATTTGTTCAAATGAGTCTCTTCCATCCTAAGACAGAAGGGGATTACCTATCAAGGGGAATAGTCTGCTTCTCTAGTATTGAGAAGTAGAATCTGACGTTGGAACCAAACTTAGGGCACCAGTTTTATTACCTTGATCACTGATGACACCTCCACTAGCATATATAGACTATGCTGAGTCTAAAGTGATGGTAGGGTTAGGGGTGGATAGAACATGAATTGCTCCCTATTACACTGAACACTTCTTTCAAGCATGAAGGGTCCAGCACTTCAGGGAGGATGCTTACAAAGAGATACAACACCATTCTGAAGGGTTCTGGGTGGTCTTAGGATAAGGGGACAAAGAACTCAGATGATTAAGGATGCAAGAAAGACACAATATATTGTGCAGATCAAGAGTGGGTGATACAAGATAGGCAATAAGATATATACTGTATAGTTTCTATATAAAAAGCTAAAAGACCAAAGAAGCTTAAGGAAGACAAAGAATACTTGCCATTATAAGAGAGATGTGCGAGAGAAAGGAAGCCTTATAGGACCAAAGTCAGAAGTTATATTACATTATGGACAGGAAGTGAAAGAGCATTGTACATTGTAGGTATGTCCAATATAGTGGCAAACATAGCAAGATCATTTAAACTAAGGGTGATTAGTATGTATAGGTCCCTAGAGATAGTTAGAGTGCTTTGCCATATGATAGTAAGGAGGTTCTGGCCCAGGGAGTGCATGAGTTAGGGCTTGTTGATGGTGATAATGAGTAGCAATGATGAGGTTGTCGATTCTGGATTGTTGGAGAGCAAGTAAGAGAGCTTGTTTTATTTTTGATAGATTTCTTGAAGCATGGTGGGGATGAAGTCCACATATCCAAGATGGCTAGAGAGGGATTGTACTAGAGGGATTTGGAGAGCAAGATGAGTCTTGGCATGATAGGCTTTGATGATGCTATACAAGGTAGATCCAGAGTCCATAAGAGGGTTTATAAGAAGGATTAGATTGGGGTCTTCAAGGAAGGCAGTGATAACCACCAAGTCTCCTTCATTGATCTCCATTTTAGAACAAAATGCAATAGAAGGAAGAGCAGAGGGAGGTGGTGATGGTATTTGAGATATAGGATTTTAGGAGAGGATAGATAGAAGTAGAATAGCCATGGTGAAGTTGTGATAGAGTGAGAAGATTTTTTTAGAAAGCATAGTGCTAAGAACAATCAAAATGGCAACAGAAACACTTGTGTTCAAGATAATGATAATGAGAGATGGGTAGTTTATATTGTCATAAGAATTGGGCTTGAGGATAGGTGAGGTAGAGTAGGGTGAGGATGCAAGTAATGATTTGGTTGAGAGAGATAGTGGAATGCATATGATGAGGGGGTTTGGGGAGGAGCCTCACAAAGAGATTAGAGTGTTCCAAACACTTGTTTTTCAATAAAGAAAGTGAAGCTTTTTATATGTAATGAAAATAGTGAAGGCATGGTGGAGATTAGTTTCAGGTTCCTAAGTGTTTTTAGCAAAGGAGTGTCCTTTCTATGTGGTTAGATATTGATAGTTGCCAGGGCAACCTTTGTGTGCAAGAATAGAATCCACTTCATATTCTTCATTATTAATGATGTCAGGGGAGGGTCTAGAAAAGGAAGGTCCATGTGCTTCAATCTGTTTGAAAGGAGATGGAAGAGAAGTATGCAAGATGTCATGAATTTTCCATTTGCTAGGGTGTTTTAATCAGTAGATAAAGGGGGATAGAACTTGTAAGATTTTAAACAATCCCATTTTTTGAGGAGCAGTTTCCTGAAGAGGTAAGAGATGTGAAAATTTGTGGATTCTAGCCACATATTATCATCTACTTTCCATGGGAAGAAATGGATGATTTTTTAGGTCATAGTGAGGCAAGCAGACTCATGAGCAGCAAGGGCTTCTTCTCAAACTTTAGTGAGGGTGTTGAGATGATTGGTTAGCAAGGGGAGGAAGGTCTTTTTTAGAGAGGGGAAGGTGGTTTATAGCTAAGGAGAAGGAAGAATAAGGAGGTTTTAATGGAAGAATGAGAGACTAAATCATGGTGAAGTTCAGCAGTAGTGATCAGGTTAGCCCAAGAATAGGGGTTATTGGTGCAAAAGATTTGAAGTGTCAATTTCTTGATTGATCCATTCAGTTTGACCATCAGGTTGTGGATGATAGGTGATGGAGAGTCAGATGTCATAGTGTAGTAGTTAGGCAAGTTCATTTGCAAATGCAAAGGCAAACTGAGAGCCTCTATCAGAGATATATAGTTCAAATCATTTGAATACATAATTGTAGAATAGTTGGGTGACTCTAGCAGCATTAATAGTTTTAGTGCAAGGGATGAGAATTACTCTCTTAGGTAAGCCCATGATCAACCATAACCATAAGAGAATCAAAGCCAGATGAAAAGGGTAGATTGGTGATTGGGTGGACTGAGATTGTTTGAAAGGTAGAGAGAAAGAAGAGGGGATAGGTGAAAGGGGCAAAGTGGTGGTGTGAGTATTGACTTTGTTTTGTTGGCAAGTGGCACATCTAATAATGAAGTTGCAAACAGAGTTTGCTAAGTCAGGCCATCAGAAGTCCCATTTGACAAGGGCTCTGATGCAGAATTGCCCAGCATGGCCCAAAGTAGGGGCCAGAGTGTAGAAAGTGGAGAAGGGAGGAATGATAAGACAGAGGAATATACAAGCAGGAGTGGAAGAAGAGATGACTATTGTCAAAGATCTAGTCTGAAAGGAAAGGATAAGGAAAAAGGGGGGAACCATTCTAAAGGTTTTGTAAAGCTTGCAGAACCAGAGGATTAGAGGAAGAAGAAGAGTGAATGTGATTTAGAAAAAAGTATGGATATGATGGCAGAGTTTGGGAGGATGGCTGCATCAGTGTTGTCTAGGAAGGTATCAATAGAGTCCTTGCATGAGAGAGCATTATTTGGACCTGTTATAGTTTAGGACCTCACGCTACATTTTCACTTTTCATTCAATTATTGTACTTAACATATTTTTATTTTCACAGTCACATGACTTACTCCTTTTTCTGATCATGTGACATTTTGCTCTTTCCCGTCACATGATCTCTGCATGTGACTATGGGAACCATATGACCTCAAGTCCAAACCCAGTCCAGACTCTCACCTTATCTATGAGGTCATATCACACAAACACCTTGCTTTCTATGCATGTTCCTTATCTTACTTCTTTTCTTCTATCTCTTACACTGGCCTTCAATCAATTAGGACTCAGACGACCTACTCTAAAGCCCCTTACTTACATATATAAACCGTACCTCCACATTGTTTATTCCCCAGTTCTATTCATTTGTATTCTCTCCCTCAGGGGCCTTATACACTTAAATACCACTCTTCATTCCTTTCTCCTTCCCAAGCAATTTGCCATCTCATCCTCATCATCAGATGCTATCAACATTTCTTGTGCATCTTTTATTCAATAACTTCACTGTCGCCATATACATTGTTGTTGACACCCGTTGTTGACAAATTGTCTCTATTTCATCGCTCATACAACCTGCTATTTAACAGAAGGTTCTCCTTGCTCTATAAGGTCTTCGTTCAGTTTCAGAACCCATCTGAGAACCAGAAGTAATCTTTCAAATGATGTCAAAATTGGCAAGAAAGAGAGATCAGCACATCTGATGATGAGATAGTTTTCTAGGATCCTTGAAATAGGAAAGGTTTTTGTGGTCAGTATGGATGATGATAGAGTATGGGTGCCAAAGAGGTATTTTTACTATTCTTTAAGGGCTAGAATGACTGTCAGAAGTTCTTTATCATAGATATTTAATTACATTCATCAGAAGTGAAGGTATTGTAGGTGCAGGGGTGAAGATCACTATTAGTATTAGTTTAAAGGAGTACTGCTTTTGCAGTAAGAAGGAAGGCATCTGTCATGAGAGAGAATGGCTTGATGGTATCTGGGAGGGATAAGATAGAGGTGGAGGTGAAGGACTTTTCAAGAGAAGAAAAGGTGTGGTTCTGGAGGGATATCCAGACCCATGGTTCATTCTTTCAAATGAGGAGGATCAGAGGTGTGACTACTTGAGAAAGGTTTGGAATGAATTTGCAATAGAAGTTGGCAAATCCAATTAAACTTTGGATTCCTTTAATGAAGGAAGGGGGTTTCCAGTCTTTGATAGCAGAGAGTTTGACTGGGTCTATGCAAATTTGTCCTTGTCCAATGATCATTCCTAGGTATTCCATGATGAGGGTGTCAAAGGAGTATTTAAAGAGTTTGAGTAACAATTTGTGTTTGTGAAGTTATTGGAGGAAGATGTGGGTTTTTTGATAATGGAGGATTAGATTGTTAGTGGTATGAATGCCCAGATTATCCATGTAAATTTTTAGCCAGCATTCAGAAAGGATGTTGGAGAAGATATGGTTCATAAAGCTTTGAAAAGTAGATGGAGCATTGTTGAAACCAAAGAACATAGCTGTGGGTTCAAAGGGACCTATGGGGGTGATGAATGTAGCTTTCCATTGGTCTTCCTCTCTTATTAGCCTCATCAAATATCTAGTTTAGTGAAGAGTATGAAGTCTTTTATATCATCAATGAGGTTAGAGATGAGAAAAAGAGAATAGGTATTGCAGACAGTATGGGAGTTGAGGTAGTGATAGTTTTAACAAGGATGGATTATTGGGATAAAGAAGACGAAGGATACTTCAGGTGATTTCAAGAGGATGATATATCTGGTGCAGATATTTTCTTCAACAAAGATCCAACAAGCCTCCTTTTCTGCTAGGTTAAGAGGGTATATCTTGGCAATTTTAGGGACAAAGAAAGGTTTCAAGTCAATGACATGATCATAAGGTCAATGGGGGGGAGTGTGTCAAAGGTTGTGGTTGTTTCAAAGAATATGTTTTGATAGTCTTGACATCAAGGAGGGAGGTTTTGTTCTTTAAGGATTTCCAGTTGTGTGAGTTGGGTGGAGAGCATAATCTTATTGATGGATGTAGGGATTTCTCAAGGGATAAAGATCATTTTGGCTTGCCAATCTATAATAGGGTTCCATTTCTGGAGCCAAGATAGGCTGAGAATGATTTGTCATTTTTCCAGAATGGTTACCATTAGACCTATGTTGTCAAAAAGTGAGGAGGAGGTCATTTGTGTGGATATTTCCCATTTGATAGTTCCTTGGTGGTTTGTGAAGCCATCAATATTGTAGGCAGTTAGAGGTTTCTTTAGAGGTGGATTCCAAGACAAAGGGATGATACAAGGCTAGGATCAATAAAGTTACTAGAAGCTCTAGAGCTGGTAAAAGCTATGGTTATGATGGTTTGTGAATGAACTTGCAGATGAATAGGGATGCAAATAGCTTTCTAATTCAGTAGTCCTACTAGTACAACAGGGGAAGAGGACATCATGGCATCTTCCCTATTAAAAAATCCAGGATATCTAGGGTAGTGATGTCTTTTGACTTTCTATTTTCCTCAAAACAAAGTTTGAGGGTTTGAAGTATTGCTTCTTTGTCCTGTCCAGAGGTGTGAAGGAAGTTCATATAGTTTTCTAAGATAAAGGAGGTTTTCTAAGGGGGATCAGAGGTAGAAGAGCTCATAGCAATGGGAGTGATGGTGGTGGATTGATTCCTTTGGGGGGAAGGGCATTGATTAGAAGACTAAGGGCAGTGGATGGAGTTGTGGCTAGTTTTGTGATAGTGAAAGCAATGTCCCTCTTTGATACATTTGGCTTGTTTAAGAAGGGTGAGTTTAGCAAGATAAATGTTGCTTACATTCATGGCATTTGGATCAGGGGTAGTAAGAGGACAAGGGTGAAATGTAGTGGAAGAGAGGCAAGTTCCTTTTCAAAGAGAAGCAATATATGCTTTCAGAGCATGCAAGGTTTTTGCTTTTTCAATCCATTTCTTAATGGTGGTGGGTATTTCCTCCATGGAAAGGATTATGGTGGTGATTTGTTAGTTGATCCCAAGAGAAAATAGATCAATGAGTATGATATCATCAGAGGTCTCTGCTTTGGTAGTGAGGTTTTGGAAATCTGTAATGTACTTTTGAAAACCATTATCTGTGGTCCTATCAGAATATGTAAGAGATCTTTGAACTAGGGTAGAGAGTTTCTGATGTGCAGTGGCTTTGGTATTGATGGAAAAGAAGGTAGACTTAAAGTTTGTAGTGAATTTGTTGAAGGTTTTCTCAATAAGTATGAAGGAGGAGTTGCTTATTTTGTTATACCATATTTTCAAGGAGATTCCTTGTCCTTTACTTATCTTGTGAAAGGTGGTTGTGATCTTGTTAGCACTGGTGGTATATAGGGTTTTATTGATCAAAGTAGGCCTTCATGACCTTCATCCATCAGATAGCATCAGTGGGTTCTTCAGAGAAGTTAGTGAGAAGGGCTGCTTTGAGTTCAGTTTTGAAAGCCATGTGTGTACTGGGTGCTAGGGTTACTAGGGGTGTAGGTGCTGGAAATCTTAGGAATCTGGGGGCAATGTTCTATGGTGGTCCAGATGGGGTTGGAATGTGAAATGGTTCAGTGATTCTTCTAGGATTGAATTGCAATGAGGGCAATAGTTCTTCGTCGTTAGAGTCAGAGGGGATTCCATAGATTCTGTGAGGGTTTCTGTGGGAAATGGTTAGAGAGTGGTGGTCATCCTGCTCCTAGATAGAAGGGATGAAGAATTTAGATGAGATGTAATATATTATGCAGATCAAGAGTGAGTGATACAGGGTAGGCAACAAGGTATATATGGTTTCTATGTGGAAAGATAAAAGATCAAAGAAGCTTAAAGAAGATAGGGAATACTTGCCATCATGAGAGAGACGGCTGTGAAGAAGACATCACCTATAAGAAGAGAACAAAAAAAGTAGATAATGATAGGGACTAGTGGGAAAGAAAGAAAAACTGTAACACTTCTAGTAAATGTTCCAAATACATGGATCATTTTTATTTAGAATCATCCAGTTGTTTTTTTTTTTTTTTTGTCAAAGTTGATAATGTTCATGCCTAGAAAGATATCCAAGAGTATTCTATGTCCTTCAAATGACAGGGAACTATATATTCCCTCTTTCTAAATTCAGAATGGCTACTCCTAGAAGATCTATTATTTTCTGGATCTCTAGAATGTGTATAGGTTTGGGTTGGAGTACTAAAAGAGCTTCCTCTGCTATAGCTTGGTTCATTGGATCCAGAGGTGCATCATTGCAAAGCATTGGTGGTTGAGGTAGGAGATGATTCATTCTCTGTCAGTGAGGTTCTGAATATCCTCCTGCTTGAATAGAAAGTGTTGGCCAAGAGGGAGAGAAGGAAGAAAGTAAGGTTGAATAAGGTTGGGTGGTGACTATAAGAGATTGGAATTCATTAATGAAAGAATCAATGAAGGGCAGTAATAGAATAGGAAGACAAGGTGGGCTATTGTTTAAAGTAGATGAGGGCAATCTTAGAAGTCTGTTTGGATATTCTGGTAAGCAAAAAGAGACATAGTATAAATCTAAAGAAGAAGTAGTTGTGTTATAGTTCAGGACCTATACACTATGTTTTCACTTTTCTTTCACTCATTATACTTAACATATTTTCACTTTCTTAGTCACATGACTTCACCCCTTTTAAATCATATGACATTCAGCTCTTCCTAGTCACATGATCTCTGCACATGACCATGGGAACTACATGACCTCGAGTCCAGACCTAGTCTAGACTCTCGTCTTATCTATGAGATTATATCACATGGACACCTTGCCTTTCATATGTTTCCTTATCTCTGCTTCTTTTCTTTTATCATATTCTATCTTTTACTACTTTGCATTTGCTGGCTTCATCAGCATTATTGGATGCTCTACTTATTCACTGTCTTCATTCCAATCTTTCACCTTGTCATTGCCGTTCATATCTTTATCAACAATGACAACCATCGGTTACTCGTCACTGTTGCACTCCTCCAACCTTTGTGATAAATTGTACTCACTTAGGTCTCCATCTGATTTCAAGCAGGAGGTCTAATAACCTAAAGGGTTCTGAAAGAGTTACAATGATCTCTTAGTCTCTGAGAGTCAGTTCTTTAATAATTGTTCTCACTATAACAATGGTATTGGTAGTGCTAAGGTTAATTCTCAACATAAACATATCCTGTATTTGCAAGGTAACTGATCAAGATAAAGGTTATCTTCATTGATAGTGCATAAAGTACAGTATGTCTCTTAAAAGGATACAAGAGTGTTATAGTTCTGGACCTCACGCTACGTTTTTCTCATTTTATTTGTTTCATCGTACTTAGCACTTTTCACTTTCGCAGTCATGTGACCTAGTCACATGACTTGACCCCTTTTAGGATCATGTGACCGTGGGACAACATGTGACTCGAGTCCAGACACAGTCCAGACCCTCATCTATCTATGATGTCATGCCTCACGGTTACCTTGCTGTTTCCTCATGTCTTCTTATCTTTGACTTTCCCTCACCGGCCCTCAACTATTTAGGACTCAGACGACCTACCCTAAATCACCCTAGTATCATATATAAACCGTTCCCTCTCGTTGTCTTTTCCTTAGTCCTATTCACTTGTCTACTCTCCCTTGGGGGTCTGGACACTTTGTTTACCACTTCTACCCTAGCACTTGCCGCTCCATCCCCGTTAACAGATGCTACATCGCTTTTACGTCTCAATACCAACATCTCATTGTGTTATCGCCCTCGTCGTCGTCTACGACACCAACACCCGCCTCGTTGTCTCTATCAGTTTACTAGTTATACCTGCTGGAACGCGGGTCTAACTTCGTTCATAAAGTGTTCAGTTCACCATCCAGTTTCAAAGAGTGTTTGTCACCATTGAGTAGATATATGTATAGATTCCCCTTTCTAATTATGTTAAACATATGGTTATCCACTAACTGTATAGACTTGAGTGGTATGATGATGAAGTCAATAAAATGAGCACATGCTGACAACATGTGCTGTGATGCACCACTATCATATAGTTCTATGATTTCATTTAATATGAAAGAATTATCTTGCATAAAGATGACATAGGGTAGAGATAACAAAGTGGATTCCTAATTGTTGTTATTGTCATTGTTGCCTTTTGGCCAATTGTTAGCTGCTTGATGTCATCTGCCAGTCACATGCTATCTGGTTCTGTATGCATTTCAGAGGTGGTATTTGCGTTTGCTGAAAACAATTTCCCTTTATTTGAGTTTTTCATCTTCTTCCCCTTTGATTTCCAGCCCTTGAGTGCTTGTCTTTCTTTTCTGCCACCTTCATCCCAGTAGTCCTCTTTACACTGCTCATAGCAGCCACAATTACTGCAATTTCCATCAAATCACATTTTCTTGCCTTTGCCCCTTTTAGATGCATTAGCATTGAAAGCAGCATCCTCTGACTTTCCTTTTGCTTTACTAGAGTCTTATAGTATGAGATGATTGTATTTGTTGATGATTATGTCAAAGATGGTATCTATCAAGATACTAGTAGTTTGCTTCTGAAGTCATTAATGAATTAGGGTGAAGGATATGATGTTGTTGTATAAGTAAGGGAATGGTGATGCAAGGAAGAGGTCAAATAGGTCAGTGTCTAAAACAGGGCTTCCAATAGAGGTGAGCTCTTTTTGGGGTGAAACAACTTTGTTTATGTGCATTCTTGCATTTCTGTTATCCTTTAATTTCAACTTTTAAGGCTGACATGTTAGTTTAACACCAATAGAATAGAAATATTCTACAAATATATTAGAGTGTTAAAGTACTCTTTAGTTGTTGTTTTGTGTTAGAGACAGAGATATAAGAGGTTGTGTAATATCATTGTAATAGTGTGTCAAGCTATAGTATCCTCTTTTACCCATATAGGTAAGTCTATTTTATATTTTTTAATGGCTGCTATCTTGGTGGGTAGTATGACTGCTGTCTAGCCATTGAATATGCCTACTGCTAAATTTATAGGTGAAGGTTTAGCACCACTTAGATACCCTTCCAGGCCTCAGGAGAGGAGTGCTATTTCTATGTAGTGTTATAGTTTATGAAACCGGATGAAGATCTTAAGTGACTACAACTGGAAAAACATGTCGTTGAAGTGTTACAGTGATGAACAGCCGACATTCTTCAAGGTCAGTGAAGACAGTGATGATGAGTAAGAGATTTGTGATTGGAACAAACATTGTAAAGAGATGAAGCATCTGATAACGGGGATGAGTCAGCAAATGCAGAGTAGGAAGAGTAGAAATGTACAAGGCCCCCAAGGGAGAGTTATACAAATGAATAGGACTGGGAAACAGACAACGAGTAGGTACAGTTTATATAGGAAACTAAAGTGGTTTAGGGTATGTCATCTGAGTCTGAAACGATTGAGGGCTGGTATGAGATATAGAATATGAGACAAGGAAGGACATGAGATAAGAGGAACATGTAGAAAGCAAGGTGTCCATGCAGTATGACCTCATAGATAAGATGAGAGTCTGAACTGGGTCTGGACTTGAGGTCACATGATTCCCATGGTCATATATAGAGATCATGTGATAAGGAAGAGCAGAATGTCACATGATCTGGAAAGAGGTCAAGTCATGTGATCTGGTCATGTGACTGTGAAAGTGGAAATATGTTAAGTACAATGAATAAAAGAAAAAGAAAAAGTAGCATATAGGTCCTAAACTATAACAGTTTAGAACCTATATGCTACATTTTTATTTTCTCTTTACTTTGCACTTATCATATTTTTACTTTCTCAGTCACATGACTTCATCTATTTTTTGATCACATGACATTCTGTTCATCATCATCATATAATCTCTACATGTGACCATAGGAACCATATGACCTTGAGTCCAGAT
>JBBPQR010000455.1:0-11058 GCA_038092615.1 Boletus sphaerocystis | reverse complement strand
ATACCCTTCAAGCAGATCCATGACCACCATGTACCAACCACCTGGGAGCTTGTTCATTCCTTGTAATGTCGGAGCACATTGCTGGGCTTCAAAGAACTTGTGGACCGTGGGTGAGTAAGACTTCGTAAACTTGATGAAAATCTTCTTGTCGCCGTCTCTTCCTTGGAAGACAAGCTTGTCTGAGTTCAGCTGTTTTACGTACTGGAATGTTCTCTTGGTGTTACCAGACTTGTAGCTCGTTGGGTATGGAAACAACTGTGCTTGATCCGCAGGAAGATTTCCGCGCGTTGCTTGCAGCTCTTCATAGTACTCCTTTAGTCGTACGGTAGCTCTGCGAAAAGCAGCTAGGCGACGTGCTGCGGAGAATTGGATGTGCGTGTCGCTGGAGTAAAATTTAAACGAAATAGGATCGGCGAGGAGCCGTATCGAGGGACGGGTATTCCATACGGCAGCAGAAAACTCTATATACGGCCCTAAAGAAAAGCGCTCAAAGTTCGGATAGACTTCGGAAGTGAGGGACCAACCAAAAATAACCACCAGGATGCATGGCAGTGGTGACTCGTAGTATGTGAGAGCTGTGTCTCTCGTACACTCCTCGTAGTATCCGATGGCTTGAAAAGATGGCTCCGTCGACGTATTACCAGCTTCATTCTTATATTCAGCAATCACATAGCGATGATTATTGACGCTGAGGGCTGCAGCCATCGGATACGGGGTTTTGTCTGCTAAGTCGAACGGAATGCCGTATCTGGTGAATACTTCGACAACTGTGCGGACGCGCTGAACTTCGTTGTCGTACAGCTCCGACATAACTCTCGTGACTTCCTCGGCGAATTCATTATCCCCGCATGTTGGTACAATATTCTGACATTCATCAACAAACCGACCAAATATAGGGTGTAGTAAGGATGGAGGGATAGTCTCCTCTACGGTGATAGGACGACCGCAGGGTATAGCATTTGGTGATCGCTGTCGAGATCGGAATGAACCTGGAGATCCAGAGCGAGACGGCCTCCGGCTTGGGATGAGATTCAAGGTGGCTTCACGTGTGACCGCGATCGGGTGTTCCACTTTAGGGGGATGGTGGTTCGGTGGAGGGCCTTTCGATGGTTCTTTTGGACATGTGAGTACAAGTCAAGGTTATCTTGGTCAAGCTTACTTTCGTTGGGCCCAATGACAACGTAGAGCGGCTCAGAAAGAGCCATGTCTTCGAAGACCATCAACAACCGCAGTCCGCACAGGCGAGTACCGGATTCTGTATCACCAAGAACCTCCGCGAGATCATCTATATGATGATCTGAAATCTTGAATAGATTGAACCGCTTGGCAGAAGTATTGAGGTGATTGCTGCGCCTGATTTGGTTCTTCAGGTCATTGATGTGGTTTTTCATGTTAATCATGACTTTGAATGAGTCAAGATTGTCTGACCCCCGAATCCAACATTCAACAGGGATGGGCTTTGACACGTCTGAAACGCCCTAAGTTGGAGCATTCGAATTACAAAAGGTACATACCGACAACTACAAAATGAAGCGCGCTCTCCGGATCAAATGGCGCGAAAGCGTCTGACACACGATATCCATCTCGAAAAGTTTTCAGATGAGAGAGTTTGATGGACTTGAGCACATCTGAAAGTATATCCTCTTTGGGTACAGGGACTGGAGAAACAAATTTGTACAAGATAACGTCCCTTCGAAAACTTGTTTCGAGGTCTGTGTCTTTGGAAATTATGGTATTTCTCAGCAGCTCGATCGTGTCTTTTGGGAAGGCTTGGACAGAGCGGGTTTGACTATGCAGGTCACCATACACCCAGTAGTAAAGAGTAACTGGACAGCGATGTTAGCGCATGCAACGTAATTTTGTGAGCACCTACTTGGCCTAGGTGCGTCGACGACGATCACAAGATTTGGGAAGTCTTCTAGATTCTTTATTTTAGTTTGAGCGTCAAGGTGCGTGTCCTCCGAAAGGGGCAATGATAAACGTTGAACGGCATGGAGGATGAGATCTTTTGCAGGAACATTCTCGAATTCGCGGATCTTTGACCTTATGAGTTCCTTAAGGTTTGAGACCGTTTGCGATTCCCCGATGGTGACGGTAAATGTATTTTTAACGTTGTCACCATTTACCCAACACCGACAGCTGATACTTGCATGTGTGGTTCTTTTTACCTTCACCATGTTGCGGAAGTTTAAAACTCTGACTTTCTAGACGGCGACTTCTTAAATAATGACTCACCTTCTGATCACGTGCTTCTACCAACGTACAATGACCTCCCAAATTTAGAATACCATGCGATCTATATGCCGAGCTTCCTAAGAGTGACCCTGGCTATCTCAACAATACATTACCAACTCAGATCTGAGACTAGGCACGCCACTTCTCCAAGATCAACTTCTTGCCACTTAAGTTCGTTTACTGATCAAGTTGCTTCGCTGTGACCAGCCCCATTGCCTCTCGCGTCGCCATGTCGCGCCCTGGGACTGCTCCCCCACATTCTTTACTCTATATCCGGCGCATCCGATCCGCCCAATGTCATCTTGACGTGCCGTTCGACTGGTAGGTCCTTATTAACCTGCTGACACCTTTAGATTGTGGTTTCAGCGTCCTCGTTGATGCGGTGGATCTTGCTGACACCTTTGGGGGTTTGGGGCGCTTGGTGGGCGGTGTGTATGGCTCAGGTACGTTTAGTGTTCGTACCCCTCGTGCTGACTTGCTCTCCTACCGGCCAGCATCCCTGTTTCGCGTCGCGACTCGCGCTGCTCGCTGCGGTATCTATCCAGCAACCATTCCAATCCATCTCGATGCTGTCTCAATTGCTTCGCTCCCCCAATTGCCCTGCACCTCGATCTGGCCTCTTGGCCCTTTACCTCGATGTTCCGCCCTCGTTTCGTCGACGCACTGGTCCGGATCACCTGTGGAGCATTCTTGGATGCTAGGCGAGTCATCCGCATCGTTTGCGCACGATCCTCTGTACTTGTTAACTTCCAATTTGACCTTTTCGCTCAGTTCCCCCTGGGCCTATAATTCGACATGCACCTTCGCATCGCCGTCGCCGCCCGCAAGCGCGTTGGGGATGCTCTGGCATGCTATGGGGAACCTCTGGTGCGCCCTCATTACGTCCCATTTTGATCCGGTTTGCTAAATCGCCCAAATCACATTATATCCTAGACCGGCAACTCAACTTGACAACTTCGCCTCATCAACGGGTTATGGGCCCATGTTGTATGCCCCCGCGGGCTTCCTTGTAGCTAATACACGCGGGTCAAAAAAAAAAACGCGCAGGTCAAAAAAGCGCGCAGGATTAAATGTGCAGATCTAGCGTCATACAGCGCATCCAGATTCTGTATGGTACGCCCCATCTTTATATCATGTTGCTCCTCACTTACTAATTCCATGGACAGAATCCCTCATCGTCCCCCCCCCTCCCCTCCTTTCAACACGCTACTTCAACGACAACACGGCATTGGTGTCCCCACAGGTACAACACTCATGCACCAACCAGCAACAATTCTTCGCTTTCACTCACAAAGCAAGCATGTTGAATAGCCTGCACCTCGGTATACCACGGATGCAAGTCAATGGCACTTCCCAATGCCTGAAACCCGCGCGTGTCATCGAACATGAAAATGTGCAGTAATAGCTGTGATGCAGCCACATGACGTAAGCGGATGCGTACCTTGTCGGACTCTGAAGCTGACACGACCGCCAACATCTTCGACTCACGATACGCCAACAGAAACTCCTACCCGATTCTTTCACGGTTGAGTGACTGACTTCTAGCGGCGATGCGCAATCGCGCTGTCCACACCCGCCAGTCCTTCGAGGTAGATGTTCAAATTGCCTGCGCGGTCAGCAATGACTAGCAGGGGTTTCTCTCCTTTGGGTAACTGTGCTCGTCTACTCGAAACGATGACAGAATTCAGCCCGAGTTACACAAGTCAGGCAAAAGAAACAGAGATGTATGCTGCGGAATAACCTAACGGCAATGTGAACCCATGGCTGAACTTAAACCGTGGCGAAGGGACAGCACCTAGGTTCATTCGCACCTCGTGTTGATCTTCTCCGTCAGGTTCATCAAATGCACTGTGTAGATTGCCACTGCGTCTTGTTTCGACGCCTGCGAATTCTGACACAGGGGAGTTCGTCCCAATACTGTCTTTGGGGACTTGACCTCGAAGCAAGCATTCGTTTCCTCCAAGGTACGCTGAAAAAAATAACCAGCCATTTGAAGCACACTGGCAGAATGTAACATTGACTCACGTTCTTGGTCTCGACGATAAAGCAATAGCAAAACACCAACTCGAAACACAGCCAAAAGAGGTAGACCAACTGCCGAAATCAGTGTCGTTGACTCGGGGATGTTACACCTAGAGTTGTTCCGGAGACTCATGTAGTACTTCTACTGCAAACTAGCAGCAATCATTATTCAGCCACGACTCAGCACAACATAAATAGAGTATGCCTACGCTTGGAGAGCGACAGGGTTCACGTATCTTGAGGTTGAGTGAGTGGGAATTGGGAGCATCGAGTATGGTCCACACTTACTGGTTGAAAATCAAAGACAGCATGATCATGGAGTTGAGCACGATGAGGCCCTTGGCACGGAGAGCATATGGTAAAATCTCGACGGTGTAACTACGAGGAGAGCATTGCACCAGCGGTACGGAAACCATTAATGTAGTGACACGACACAATGAGAGGCTTAAACGCAAGCTAAAAGTGAGCAGTGCTCGTTAATGAGGGATCGTCGACGAATCGAGGCTACGAACGTCATCTGGAGGATAACTTCAGCTACAACCCAGAAAAGACTACAGGTTACTCACAAAAGCCGTAGAACATGACTTGCATCGCTTGGTTGAGTGCGTGAACGGATTACGCTGGAGAATACTGTACTCACAGATGAACACGACGACAGCGTGACCAGCTGTAGTGCTCCCCGTTTGCTCATCGATGGAGAAACAAGTCATCTGAGCTGTTCAAGAGATGACCATCCCTTCAAAGGTTCCGTGTCATCTTGTTCATCACCAACGAGACAATGACCTACCGACACAGGACGTGAGGAAGAGTGGACGTCTGCCTACGCGATCACAGAAGAAGCCAGCACAAATAGCAATGACGAAGTTGAAAATATTGAGGAGACCATTCTGCGACGACACGATAAGAGACACTAGAATGAAGGGTCGTGCTAGACTCACGATCAACAGTTGAGTCGCTGGGTCGGTGACTGGGACCTTCTCAGCACAACCTCCTCGACCGAAAACAAACGACTTACTTCCAATGGCAGTGAACACCTTGTTCAAGTATAAGTTGCATACTCAGTACGAACGATTTCATCACGCATCGAGCTATCGTGATCCACATACAGTAAGACCTATGATTGAAACACATTCGATCTTGATCAAATCATTATTGACCGAGGTGAAAAAGACAACTTACACGAGGCCGTTCCCAGACCATTGAGAGAAAAACGTAAGTGTGATGATGATGCGCATACGTTTCCTGTTTCCGGGGTTCTTGAACAAGCTCAGCAATCCAATATTGGCAGCGACTTCACGGCCAAAGGCAATGGCAGCCTTAATTTCCTCGAATTCATATTCCACAAGAAGGTCACGTCTGAAATGATGGGACACACGTAAGGGAGAAACGAAGAGAGCTACAGTGGATTACTTACTCATTGCCGTTCCCATGGTAATATGCCAGTATCTTCAATGCGCGTTCCTCCCTAATGGTGAGATGGAAGGATAATTTGAATTGAACACAGCCAGATAAAGCTTAACTACATACTTTCCCTTGCTCACCAACCAACGCAGAGATTCCGGGACAAAGCAGATGATGATAAGCTGCATGACGGAGGGGAGAGCTTGTAACGCGGACGGAATTCTCCAAGCCCAACTTGACTGGATCGTGAACTTGAACGTCCCATAAGTCTTCAAAAGAACCTCTGTAAGATGGGGAATATCGACCATTTAGAAAACACGTACAGTCCAAGCAGCGCTGGTTATGATCAAGAAATAAATGATAGATCGCGGTAGGCGCTAGAATGGGATTGGTTCCCTTACATGATGATGATCCTGAAATACCTAGAGTCGAATCAGTGATGCTATTCTCTTACATTCAACAATGAGCGACACAGCAAGTCAAGCTGGAAGCCCCAGCAGTAGGAGCGATGGCACACAGGAGTACGGTACTACCGGACAGGTGGCAGGATATACCAGCGGAGAGTGCCAAGTACACCGGAAATCAGCAGCACACAACTCAGGCTGGCCATGAGCGGGGTGAATATGCGGAAGTTTGCGGTTTGCATGCGACTGTGTTGTACGAGCTTAGATAACATTACATAATATACAAGCCACACACGGCCGAATGTGCCGAATACAATCCATGGGTCACAGCTTACTGCGGGACTCTATAGGATTAAAAATCAATTCAGTAGTAGAGTATATTACGAGCAGTAGTATAGGGGACAGATAATCTAATCGTCCTATCGTCCCCCATCATCTCGTCGTCTGAACTCGCCTTCACATCTCGTTCATACAAATAAGCTCTGCGCAACAGGTTATGAGCCCCGCCTTGGGAGCATAATCATATCGTACGTCATCAATCTAGATTATGTCCCATATAGGAGCACAATCGCCGCCGCCGCCGCTGCCACCTGGGCCGCCGCCGGCAAATCCACCACTGCCACCGCTTGCGACACTACCGTCGCCAGCACCTAATACAATTCCTGTACCGCCAGCTGCCGTGCAGCCTGTCGCCCACAATGTCCAATTAGGGGCCAATACATCACACCCTAAGATTGTCAAACTCAAAGACGGAAACTGGCTCGCGTGGAAAACTCGCATCGCCGTCGTCCTAAAAAGGAAGGACGCTTACACCATCGCCATGGGAGACGTACCTAAACCACGTGACCCCGCAGGCGAAGCCACATGGCTCGCCAAAGACTTGATCGCACAAGAGTTGATCACAACCGCGGTTGAGGACACGCAAATAATACATATTTCTGAATGCACTACGTCTGCTCAGATGTGGGTTGCGTTACGTACGATCCATGAACCTCGCGGCCAGCAATCCATCCTCTCCATCAAACGCTCCCTTTACAGCGCCCAAGCTAAAGAGGGAACAGACATTCCCACGCACATCAACGATATGAAACAATTACGCGAACGCTTAACCTTAAGCGGACATCGGCTAGATGATGCCGAATTCAAATCCATACTTGTCGCGTCACTCCCACGCACCTGGGAAGCATTCACTACGTCGTACCTAGGATATCAGGGAGGCACTTTAGGCAACCCTCATGCTCAAACTATGACCGTGCAAGAACTCGTCTCATTACTGACTGAAGAAGATAAACGCCGTAAGGAGAAAGGTGACGATAATGAGTACGGCTTCTCGGCAAAAGCCAAGACCAAACCAAATAAGGGCAAGGCCCGTCCCTGTGGCGTTTGTGGACGCACAAACCACGCCACCAAAGATTGCCGTCACAAGGGTAAACCTAAATGTGACATATGCGAGAAATTCGGGCACAAAGAAGAAGAATGTTGGAGAAATCCAATTAACAAAGGAAAAGGAAGAGTGTCAAAGGGTCAGACAAAAGAGAAACCCAACCCGCGCGAAAAGGAAAAAGAACGCGCAAATGTGGTTGCAGAGGACACGGACAGTGACGCAGAAAGTCTAAACAAAGCATTCGCATCTCATGTATCCGTAATTGATTCAAACAATGAGGCCGACGAGGCCACTTTTTCGGCTTACTCTTGGATCGCAGACTCAGGCGCAACATCCCACATATGCGCTGAGCGCGACGCATTCACTGACTACCAAGAATTATCTAAACGGGTCGTCAAAGGATTAGGCGACAAACCCGTTACCGCATATGGTAAAGGTACCATCACAATTATTAGCCGAATCGATACCCGATCATTTAAAATTCGGCTATATGACACACTGCACGTACCTGAAGCACGTGACAACCTTTTGTCACTAGGGCAAATAGATACTGCAGGAGGTAGCTCCAGTTGCGGCAATGGAAAAATTACTATCTACAATAAAAGTTGTGAGAAAATCATATGCAGGCGCAAACAAAATAATCTCTATTATCTTGACGTTGCATCCAAGAATAACGCTGATAATGCACAAGTTGCAATCAAAATTAAGAATGCTTATACTTGGGTGGAATGGCACCGCTGCCTCAGTCACATTTCGATCACTGGACTACGTACTCTACATGGTAAGAATCTAGTCGACGGATTCTTCATAACAAATAGCACGCAAGATTTCGCATGCGATGCGTGCATCAAGGCAAAGCATACTCGCCAGCCATTGCCTAAAAAGGCAAGCCACCGGGATGTCAAACTGGGTGAGGTCACACACTCCGACCTGTGGGGACTGGCTCCTATGCCAGGACTTAAAGGGCACATATACTACATTTCATTCGTCGACAAGGCCACTCGGCGAACTAAAATAATGTATCTCACACATAAAACAGAGGCTGCCGCCAAAGTGAAACACTACCTGTCATGGGTAGAACGTCAAGGTGACACATTACCTAAAATGATCCATGTCGATAACGGACATGAGTACATGAATCGCAATCTGATCATGTGGTGTCTAGAAAAGGGAATTGAAATTCACATGACCGCTCCATACACGCTGGAGCAAAATGGCATCGCAGAATGGTACAACCGCACTGTGGTCGAATTAGCATGTGCCATGTTATTTGTGCGTGACATGCCCAGTGAATTATGGCCTGAAGCCGTCCAACATGCTGCGTACATTTGCAATTGCGCATATACACGTGCATTACATAACATCACACCACACCAAAAATGGACAGGCGACAAACTGGATATATCACACATACAAGAATTTGGTGTACCGGTATGGATTCTCAATGAGCATCATAAAACTAAGTTACACCCAAAAAGTAATACTCATATATTTGTGGGCTATGAAGATGGTCCACAAGCTATTTGCTATTACGACTCAAACACGCAAAACGTCAGAGTATCACATAACTACAGGTTCCTGCTGACTCAGCCCTCTCCCACGGCATCAGAATGCCAGTTTGAGGGGGAGCAGCAGAAGGACAATGCAAGCAAACCGCATTCTGATGAGGATAAAACACATAAAAATCACCCTACAAAACGAGATCAAGATCCCATAGAAAAACACGACAATAAAAGACAAAAGACGAGTACACATCATCATGACAGTACACAGCCACCCCCAGATTTACCCGATTTGGCACCAATCGAAGATGATGATGATGATGTCGAAATTGAGCCACCTACACAATCCGAACAAGTATACATGGCATTTACTGAGACACCATTGGGAGATAAAGACCCAAAAATGCTTAAAGAAGCAAAAGAGTCACCTCATTGGCCCGAATGGGAAAAGGCCATAAAAACGGAACTCGAGACATTGCACCAAATGGGCACATGGGAATTAGTAGATCCACCTGAAAATAGGAAACCCGTTACAAATAAATGGGTATTCGTATGAAAATATAACAAAGAGGGTAAACTACTAAAATACAAAGCCCGTTTGGTAGCCAGAGGTTTTACTCAAGTCCCAGGTATGGACTATAATGAAATGTTTGCACCCGTAGTCAGACTCAAAACCATTTGTTCCATTTTAGCCCTAGCTGTACAAGAGGACTGGGAAATACAACAGATGGATGTAAAAGGGGCATATCTACATGGCAACCTAAAAGAGGAAATATACATGAGCCAACCCGACGGTTTCGACAACAGCACAACTCGCTTATGCCAATTAATTAAGACCATATATGGATTAAAGCAATCTGGTCGAGAATGGAATCACAAACTCGACAAACGGCTAAAAAGCCAAGGATTTGAGCGTTTGGATAGTGATCCTTGCGTCTACATACAAAAAACGAACGGTATCGAAATTATAACTGTTTGGATAGATGACTTATTGCTCTTTACTAAACGAAAGAACCAAATGGATAACCTAAAGAAAAAATTAGGTAGCTTATTCGAGATAACGGATCTTGGAGAGCCTAACAAATTGGTCGGCATTAAAATCAATCATGACAGAGCACAAGGAACTCTTACTATCAAACAAACAAAATACATAGAGGCCATGCTCGAACAATTTGATCTACAAAATGCTAATCCAGTAACTACCCCACTTGATCCGAATGTCAAACTCGAGCCGCTAGAGTCCACTATGCCACCAGCTACCATCAATGGACATTACGCGTCGCTAACGGGATCACTTATGTATGCTGCAATTGGCACGCATCCCGATATAGCATACGATACTAATACATTATGTTCATTCAATGTGAACCCTAGCATGGCCCATTGGACTGCAGTGAAACGCGTGCTCAGGTATCTAAAGGGAACAAAAGATTTGGGAATAACATACAAACGAGGGACTATCAACACAAATCGCGTATATGGATACGCCGACACTAGTTTTGCGAGAGATAGTGATCGCTTATCAATTAGCGGTCACGTGTTCGTACTCAACCAAGGGGCGATCACTTGGAGTTCCCACAAACAACGCAGTACAGTCGCCCTTTCTACTGCCAAGGCTGAATATATGTCTATGGCCGATGCTGCTCGACAAATGATATGGCTACGAAATTTATTTTCTGAAGTTGGATATGCACAATCCGAACCAACCACCCTATACGGTGATAATCAGTCGGCCATTGCGATCACAACCAATTTGCAATATCATCGGAGATCTATGCACTTCGATATTAGTAATCATTTTCTCAGGCATAAAATCCGAGATAATATTACTACACTAGAATACTGTCCCACAAACATAATGTGGGCAGATCTCTTGACTAAAGCCCTGCCTCGTATCCAGCATCAGCAACATGCCCAACATCTCGGTCTTAGTGCCGCTTGAGGGGGAGTGTTGTATGAGCTTAGATAACATTACATAATATATAAGCCACACACAGCCGAATGTGCCGAATACAATCCATGGGTCACAGCTTACTGCGGGACTCTATAGGATTAAAAATCAATTCAGTAGTAGAGTATATTACGAGCAGTAGTATAGGGGACAGATAAT
>JBBPQR010000454.1:0-11059 GCA_038092615.1 Boletus sphaerocystis | reverse complement strand
CAAGTTTCTTTCTAGACTTGTTTTGCAGGAGTTGTTCCGGTGACTCGAATTCCTAGGGAACAACTTCAGAATTCATTCTACGAGTAGGACACAGTGGAATATACCGGTTTCCAAGTCTCGCTGTCCTGTAACTCCAGTGAGCACATATGATGGGACACAAAGAGATACCTACCCCCTGTGCGCGCGTTGCCATGTCATTCACGAACGCTAGTAACATATCCAAACAAAGGTACTGAGAATGCAACTGCTGTGCCTCCGAAGCAGACGAGTATTGCCAAGGGTTTACCCCCTACAAATGAGAATGAGGCATTGGATAGACTGTGATGCGTGCCGGACTGACCTTTGTCAAGAACTCTATGAGGCGTTCAAAAAGATTCTCGCAGTTGATGTCACAATCATAGTTCGTGTAGAGATCAACCATGAAACTGGGATGCCGTGATATCTGGCTCAATGTCTCCAACATCAAGTCGCGAGTGTCACCACGGGCAGGTTGTACGGGGGGGCGGGAAGGCACAGGGCTGCCTTTTTCTAGTTCAAGTTCTGTATCAACTGGTCCGAAAGTCGGGGTCGAAACAGCGGAAGTGCCAGGACGTGGTGAATTCGTTTGGTGCTTCTTTGTCGTGTTGGATCTCAGAAGAGGAGGGGTTGCTAAGCGATCGATGCTGAAAGCTAGATAAAGCTCCTGTTGTAACTTGAGATACGGTCGCATGGTCTCGAACAACGAGGATATCGTGCGCAAAGCACCCTGCAACACAGCAGGGTTGTCGGAACGCGCGAGCTGGAAAAGGTATTTACATCCATGATCCAGAATCAGGACGGCAAGAGAAGGATAATCTCCTATCCTTGTTCCGCAGGTTTCAATAGTAGTATTCAGGATCGTGAGAGCAGTCAACCGCGTCGAATCCGTGTGTACTTGGTCATTTGGATCAAGAATATTCACAAGCACCCGAAGGAGCTCCAAGAGAGCAGGAAGCCCATCTGCAATAGACAGCGTATGAGAACTGTTCAAGGAACACGTCTTTCAACCTACAAGGTCTGGGTACAGCAACGGATTGGACACTCCCTTCCGCAATTTTGTCCGGAGTATTGGCTGTATCGAGTGTGACCTCTTGAGTCACAATGCTCGTATGATCTGTCTCTTGCCCACGTGCACCCGGAGAATCTGTGTCGTCGATGACTTGACCATGTGGAGTCACGGTAGTCGGTACCGACAGACTAAGGTCGCCATGCTGAGGTTCATCTTCATGAACCCGAAGTTTTGCTTCTTCTTCGGCGGGATCAGATTCGTAGAGGCGCCCAAATATTGTCTGAGCAATGGAAAGCATTGTCGACTCTGCGGACCGCCGCAAGACCTCTTCGTTGTGTTCATCAGGGGAACATGGAATCATAAAAGATGCCACAAACCACTTAATCTCATCTGACAACACGTCGTTAACACCGTTTCTAGCATCTCACAGATCTCCACATCGCCAAGGAACGCTCCTACGCTACTGCCAACCATGCAGTCGTGGATTATTGTCATGATTTTGAGCAGAACGACCTCGTCGCCCGACGAATCACTCGCTTCAAATTTACAGTGTGATACCGTGCTGCTCAGTTCGACCAGTGCAATCTCCAGCTCGATGGAATTGGCTGAAATCAACCCACATAGGAAGAAATTGTGAAGGGCAGAAAGCGCCGCAGACGTGATGGGGCCCGTCGAGATTGGGGAACGGATAAGGGCGAAGAATGGACCGAGAAGCACAGGGAGTGGAATTTTCTGGATATCTGAAGCATCATGAGGCATGAATCTCAAGCACAAGTCAGACCAACCTTCTGCACCACGAACGGTGCGTTTGAGTTCCTGAAGGCCAGCCATGAGATCTGCCTCTGGCGAGGAGCGCTGATTATGGTCTCCGGGAGTTGCTCTCCGAAGACCGAGATCTCTTGCTAATGCGGAATCTCGAGCGTGCAGTGTATGAGCCGCAGAGGCCCAACGCGAGTTCTTTCGCATGACCGATGTCACAGCCAGTATCTCTGAGAGGAGAACATGCTTTTGAGCTGCTCGCGTCGTCGATCCAAGATGTGAAGAATGCATGACTGTGCTGAGCTGGTGGAGCCCCCGCGTATCGACTTCAAGTTAGTACGTGTTTGTTTACTTTAGAGCCGGGTAATCCATTCAAGTTGGTACAACAACAACACGTCTAATATTTACTGCCCTGGAGGTCCAGCGTCTGCCCGCGTTGCCATCGCAGCCTGTCCAGCTGCAGTGGCTGCCAACCGAGTACGCTTTCGTTCGGCCTCTTCAGAATCATCAGCTACTTGTTAAAAAAATGATGAGCATCAACCCACCAGCCTCTTTCTCTCGCTCGATATCGCTTACTATCGCCTCGATTTCCGGAAGCTCCAAATTCTGGCAACCCAGCTTAGTCCAAGGAATACTGTGCGTACTTGAGAAAGCTCACGGTGATCTTTCCATAACTTTCCATCACACTGATCTCGATATTCTTCGCTCCCGTTTGCACGACTTCGAGAAGACTCTTGACCGTCAGCTTGATACTCTCTTCACGTGTCATATCATCCTTGTGGTTCTTCTCCAAGAACTCACGGACTGTTTTGGATGAACGGCCGATGGCATTTGCCTGCAAAAGTCTGGGAGAACTGCTACAGGAGAACCCGAGGGGTCCACCCACCTTCCATGCGCTATAAATACCACTGGGTTCCGTTTGATACAGTCTTGGTCTGGTGTCGTGAGGATCGAAACCGACGATCAGTGTTGAGATACCAAACGGACGGACACCACCAGACTGCGTGTATTTCTGGTCGAACAAAAGGAATTTCAGCGATCTGCACTGTCCATGATAGTATGCTTACCTGTTGAATACCTGCGATGTGTCTCGTGATATACTCCACTGTCACTGGGTCCTCTACCGTTAGTCGATGGCTTTGACATTCTATCCGTGCCTTGTCAATGAGAACACGACCGTCCGCGGTCAGACCTTTGAAAGGTATGAGTCCCCAGCGATCGATCGTGGACGGAATATGATACCAGCAAACGCCAAGCAGATGTGATCGTCAAGCATCACGACCTTGCGGACTGTACGGGGGTCCTGAAGCTGCAGCACGGATTTCTTTTCGACGCCCAACACAACCACATCCTTGCCTCGTACACCGACCTAGAATGCAAGTAAGGCGGGGTCAGGTGGAAGTGTACGCGAGACAATCACCGCACATGTCCCCTTTCGAACGGCTTCAAGTGCATACTCGACCTACATATACTTGATAAGAGGGAGAAGATCGAAGATGACGCGTCTCGACGGTACCTGGAACAAGTGGCCGTCGGGGGAGAATACGGTGAGTGCTACGGTACAAGATCAGCGCTGTACTTTGAGTAGAGAAGTGTAACTCACCGCGATCGTATGACCTGGACATTGGTGAAGATGACTTGAATGTATGGACGCGCGTCCAAAGCTGGCGTATCCTCCGAGTCGCTTACATAATACCTTCTTCATCAACACTGCCACCACTGCTAGTCTTGTCATGGAGTCGGACGACGAGATAGAAATAGTGGAAAGGAAGAGCGTAGACAAGAGGTAATCCGACCTTGCCTTTGAGCATATCTCTCTGATTCATTCGTTGCAAGCCTTTCTCGAAATAACGACGACGTCTGCCAACTTTGCTCCACCAGCCTGTATGGTCGGGACGTCGACGAACACTACAATCTCAGCCACGGTGTTAATCTGCCAACGAGTGCGCTTTCAGTAGTCTCATTTAGGTTGACTTTTGAGCCCGGCGCGTTTGCAGGGTCATCCAAACGTAGTAAACCGGCCCCCGCTTCCGTGATTGCCCCCCAGCAAAAGCCGTCACAAATGAAGTTCGGAAAGAAGGCAAAGAATGTTGCACAGGAGGATGTTTTCTGGTATCCTACACAGTCAAAGGCGCCACCTGATAATTACACACCTGGTAAGGCATCTTTCAGTGAGACTAAAATTAGCCCCTGAAGGGACCATGATCGTTAGGTGTACTTTCAATTTTGAAAGAGGCGCTGAAGAAATCCCACAGGAAAGGTACCACTCAACGTGCTGTTCTTTGCTACGAGCGGACACCTCACATCCTCCGTGAATCTTTCGATATGAACTGGGGCTGTGGGCAAGTGACATTAGAAACGTTGAGGTTTGGACTAACTAACTTGGTCTCTGTGTCATCAGATACCGTAACTTCCTGATGGCATGTGCCGCCCTCATGGACCAGCAGGATCAGACCGTCTACTTTCCCCACCTCGATTCTCCATCACCCCCTGGTGTACGGAATCTACAACACTGGATAGAAGACGCTTGGAAGCTTGGTAACATCACATCAACATGGATTTGAATCTTGGTGCTCACAGTCCGCCAGGTTATGATGAGGTTGGTGCTCGTGAACTCGATCATAAGCTGGTAGATACCAATAAGCAGATTGGAACTGGAGGTAATGTTTAGTGAACATAAGCAGACACCCACTCTTAATACAGTCCACCAGACCTCTATGTCGCTTTCACATCTCGCAAAATACCGTGAGATTTACGACAATTGATAGCTGCGTATGATAATAACGAAGCTAAAAATCGGTTTAGCTGCATTCTTGTGGATTTTGACCTCAGGAAATCCCCGAAAGGTTTACCGTTTCGTCCTGTGGAGACGTATCACTCATCTTGATCTCACAGGATTTGATAAGCTCACAGAATGGGTTGTGAATTACTTCACCGAAAAACTCGAAGGAAATGTCAACCAGATACTCCGTGCCACGACACCTGTTGTGGCTACCGATAAGATGCCTGTGATAATGCAGTTCGATGGTCATTCTGTGACAATCGTGGGGTATGAACTTGTGAAAAATGACAAGTACAACCTCCTTGTGTTCGATCCTTCGAGGTGATGATTCAAAACATGAATAATCATGGGCCATTGATGATTGATATGACCAAATAGCAAAGTTCCTCAAGAGATTGGTCAGGCTGCTCTCAGCACAACAACCAGCGTAGGTTGGTCACACCTCTCGCCAGGTAAAAGCAAGCCCCGTGAACGATCCAAGTCTCCTCCCAGGAAGCGATCACGTCCGAACCAGGATCCCGATGACGGTGTAGTTAGCATACCCGACTCGGACTCAGATGGCGAGCAGATAGATGATGCACGTCGAGCTGCGTCACTCAAGTGCACCCTGGATCCAGACAAGGTCCTCAAAGCATTCAGGCTGACAAAGTCCAAGTATAAGTTGGTCTACTTTTGGCCACATGACCTACCGACTCACCCTGACATTGTTTCAGGAAGAAGCAAGACTACCAACTTCTGTACTTTACTATGGGTGATCCGCTCTCAGACCAGGAGCAAAACGATCGCAAAGTCGTTCTCGCTGACTGTTAATTTAATCTCATTGTATCCCTGGGTGCGGATCAATATCATTCACATCACGAAGAGGAATGATATGCATAGAATCGGCTACTATTACGAATCTGAATCTATACCATCATGTGGAAGTGACGACACTCTGACTTGCTCCAGCTGTAATATCGGGTCGGGAGTCTTCTGAAAGCGGAGGTAAAAACAATGCAGTAACCGCCAATCTCACAGCCCTGTCCCAGGCTTCTTGTATCTGATATCCCCCTGCCCTCATGATGCCTTCTCGGTCTTGTCGTACCGCTTCACTGTAGACGTCGTCGTAGTTGTCCCGTAGTGTATACATGTCCTCATACGCATACAAATCGTCTTGCAGGGGAACGTGTGGTACATCGGGCACGGTGGTGCTTTGCGCCGCACGCGAGCGTAGGAGTTGTGCACTGCTCTTGGCCAAGGTAGTCGCAGCGGTACGAGCGGACGACCGTTTGTTTGCCTCTGCGCGAGATTTTGCGATAATCCTGGCAGCATCTTTGGTACTCGTCTCCAGTCGGTTGATGATTTCTCGTCGGTCTTTTTCCTTCTCCTCGCGTTTCAATTCATCCTCCTTTCGGGCTTCGAGTGCGCGTTGTTCTCTTTCTAGTCTGTCTTGCTCTTCCTGCTCTTTTAGGGCCTGGACGTACTGCTCCTCTCGCCGCAAGTTGAGTTCGATTAATGATGCATTCTCTTTGCGATATCTCTCTATCCTAGCTTCGGTCTCGACGACGTCAATATCGTTGATGAGATTGAATGCTATAATCCAGTTGCAGAACGAAATTCGGGGACAATCCAAGATATATGGGCTTACTTATATCCTCGACTTCTTCGAGGTAGTCATTATATGACCGAAGATCGGGAAAGTCTTCGCGGCGTTTGTTAAAGCTAGAAGAGACAGTGTGGGGATAGCTACGAGCTGTGAAAAGACGTACGTACTCTTTTGCAATACGCCTCCGCACTGCGACTTCCTTCTCGACTGTGAGATCCTCGAATGTTTGTGGGGCGAACGCTAACTTGCGGAGGATCTTTTGACATATCGGACATGGAGCAGGTCCGAGGGTGAACAACCGGTCGATGCACGACTCACACCTAGATGCGGTGGGGCTGAGTTATGGAAACCAGATGTGGGGGGGTGCAAGCACATTTTGTGATAACACGCGCTCACGAGCAGCCGCAGTTTTGGATTGAGATATCGATCGGATTTGCATACAGGACACTGATCATCCATGGACTGCGATGGTGCCTGTTTCAGGAAATGCGCAGTAGAGAGACGGATGTACGCGGAGCTCACGAAGTACTCGGATGTTCTGCCAGACGCATCCTTGACACCACCACCAAATATTGTCGTGGAGGTACTCTGGACCTGAGGGGTATTGGATCGAGTAGAGTGGGGATTTGTTACGGTGGAGGCACCCTTGCGGACGGTGGTGCCCTTGAGCCAGCCTCCAGCATTGGTCGCGCGAGACATGGCGGCGGTGAGCAACAGCTTATATAACGAGTTACAGGAGAACAAGGCTTCAAGTGAGACGTGTCTCGGTCAAGGTTTCGTCGTCGCGTTCGACTCCCCGATTGGCTCATCACCCAAACTCGAACTATCGCCATACCCGTGCGTCCCATTGTTCACCATCCGTCCATCCGATAACACCCCGCTAGCTATAACTAATCCGTAATACTCACTCAATTCCGGTCTTTCTCGACAAACTCTGAACCACTCCTGTGTTTTTTTTCCTGTTCTTCCACGACGTCACTTCTCTACACTGAATCACCATCACGCGCAGACCACCCTGCATCGATCCCGCCAGGAATGGGATCGTACCGCCATCCATCTGCACCTATGGTCTATGAGGTACTCATGACTCCCCCTGTATCCCCTGGTCATAGTGAGGACGGTACAGATGCTGGTCTGGCTGGCGTCATGATGGTGTGCCAAGAACAAGCACCGTACCAACAGAAACCACCAAGTCAAGAACTCCAGTCGCAACTGCACCAAGCCCCCATCTTGCAGGCAGCTTATCCCCACTGGCGACCTTGCGACCCTCAGCGGCCACTCACTCCCCCTCCCCAGCCTGCTCGTTCCCTCGAGAACGAACAGATCCACGTTGAAAAATCCGGGGTGTTAAAATTGACTGATTTTGAAGTAAGGGGGGCTTTGGGTAAAGTTTCATTGTCGCTTCTTGGTTCGCGCTGTACTTATTGTCCTTTTCCAGGTACAGGAACGTTTGGTCGCGTTCTCTTAGTCCGTCTCAAGTCAGCAACACCCGGATCTCAGAACATCTTTGCCATGAAGGTTCTCCGCAAAGTTGAAATTGTTCGCCTCCGCCAAGTCGAGCATGTAAATGCCGAGCGTTACATCCTGTCGCGGGTCCGGCATCCTTTTGTCGTAGATCTCTTTGCAACTTTCCAGGATAGCTTGAACATCTACATGCTCATGTCCTATGTTCCTGGTGGTGAACTTTTCACTCACCTTCGCAGGGCCCAGAAATTTACTCCCGATGTCACACGGTTCTATTTGGCTAACATCATCCTTGCCCTGAAATACCTGCATTCCTTCAACATCATTTACCGTGACCTTAAGCCTGAAAACCTCCTCCTGGATTCGCGCGGCTATCTTCGTTTGACAGATTTTGGATTTGCCAAAATAGTCGACGATCGCACGTGGACCTTGTGTGGCACACCAGAGTACCTAGCCCCGGAAATCATCCAGTCCGAAGGTCATGGGAAGGCCGCAGATTGGTGGGCATGTGGAATATTGTGTTACGAAATGCTTGTTGGCTACCCTCCATTCTTCCACGAGACTGCGTACGGCATCTACGAGAAGATCTTGAGAGGAGTCATTCACTGGCCGCACACCATGGATCGGCTCTCTAAGGAGCTCATCAAAGCATTTTTGCACCCAGATCGTACCAAGCGCCTCGGGAATATGATTGGTGGACCGCAAGATGTCCTTGACCATCCGTGGTTCCGTGGCGTGGACTGGGATGCACTAGAGCGCTGTGAAATCAAGGTGATTCCCTTTCCCCATCATTATGACTGGCTGACGAACAACGTTGATTACCAGGCACCAATCATTCCTCATACTACTTCACTTGACGATACCCGTCATTTTCTCCATCTTCCCCTTCCATCCCTGGAAGATATGCCCGGACTTGTTATGGAGGAGAGCCCTCCCCCTCTCCACCAAAGATTTGAACCAACCCTGTATCAATTTCTTGAGTTCTAATGCCTCACTCATAACCGTCGTTTCTTGCGAGGGTTGATTATAGCATGTATCGTTTTGCTCTGTGCGTGTGTCCTTACCTGACTCGACTCTTTGTGAATTCGCATACCCCTGCCCCCTCTTTTATTTCTTTTCAATCCTTTTATTTGCGCGTGTAGCTTTTAACTGCAGTATGCTGTATCCCTCATCCCGCGACTCGGACCTAGTAGCGTTTCTCAGCGGTGTAGTATGATTTGGTAGCCTTTGCATATCGATACTTTGTGGTTTCGCCTCTGAAAGCTACTGGACAACAATACCAAACAAACGCTCTCTATACTTCCTAAAAGGGTAATCCATTCCGAAATTTCTACGATCACACATATGGCGCGTAGGCGAAAGAATCGAACGCATCTCAAGGGCGCAGGTGCAGACTCACAGACATTGGAAAACGTGCCCAAATCCTTTATCATTAAGCATGGCCAGGTCGGCTCTTCTCTAGCTCAGCTCGTCCGCGACTTGCGAAAAGTTATGGAACCAAATACCGCTACCCGACTCAAAGTTTGTGCTATCTTTTACGCACGTTGAGATTTACATGATTGATACTAATCCTGCAGGAACGCAAACGGAACAAACTAAAAGATTTTCTAACGATGGCCCCAGCTCTCAAAGTATCTCATCTGATGGCAATCACGATGACCGACGTCGCTCCATCCCTTCGCATTGCCCGCCTGCCCACCGGGCCAACGTTTAGTTTTCGAATTGAGCGATACAGCCTAAAAAAAGATTTACTGAACGCCTCCCGCTCATCACGAAGCCAGGGTTTAGAGTATCTGACCGCACCGCTGGTTCGTCGCACACGTCTTTCCTCTTCTTTGCTCATCGGTCTCGTAGCTCGTACTCGCCTCGTTTCCTCCACCCTCTCCAAATACGCCCCCACATTTGCCCCTTCTTATGAAAGCATTCCAATCCATGTTTCCCCCGCTTGCACCCAATTCAATGTCTCTTTCAGGAGCACGTCGTATCGTTCTTGTCGCCTATAACGCAGAACGAGGGACTATCGACTTTCGACACTATCTGATCACTGTTAAACCCTATGGCGTTTCCAAGCGCGTTCGGCGAGTTCTTGAAGGGGCTAAAAAGTCCACGGGTACGTCTACGATCGGTGTTCTCGATCTCGGAAACGAGAAGGATGTTGCGGATTTTTTACTCAGAAAACGAGGAGAGCCGGGACCCGTTAGTGAAGGAGGGTACGAGTCGGCTGCTTCTTCTGCATCGAGTGCCGCGGGAGACGACGCAGACGCAGTCTCGTTAGCGGATGATTACGTGGGGAGGAACAACAAGAAGGGGCAAAAGAAGGCTGTGAAGCTGGATGAAGTCGGGCCCAGAATGGAGCTTAGACTTGTCAAGATAACGGAGGGAGCCCCTGGAAAAGAGGGTGCAGTTATGTACCACGAATTCGGCGAGTACCTTGTACGGTGTCATCGAATTAATGCTAACGATGGTTGTAGTCAAAAAGACAAAAGCCGAAGCTGCTGCGCTTAAAGCATCACATGCAGCACAGGATAGGCTAAGGAAGCAGAGAAGGGAGGAACAAGAAGAGAATGTACGGCGGAAAAAGGAAGCCAAACAAAAGGGATTGAGTGTCCGATCAGAAGGGGCCCCAGACAGTCAAGGAGACGCCAGTGAAGACGAAGAGGAAGAGGAAGACGCTGGGTGGGACGAAGAGGAAGAGATCAGTGATGTGAACGATGATGACTCTGAGCAGGAAAGCTCGGAAGAGGAGTATGAGCAACCACCCCTACGGAAGAAAACCAAACTTTCGGTGAAGCGGTGAAGAGCTATACTGTCGTATTAGCAGAGGCTTGGGGTATACAATACTCGAAGCAAATTAGGGGGGAGGAACGATACCACTCTCTTTAGTGCTAGGGTCCGACAGGCCACCGAATACGCTCCCTATCCTCATTTTCACGCCCTCCCAACCATCTAAGGCGGGTCGCACGTCGAGATAAAAGGAAACATTTGAAGAACCAGTGCTGCGCCCGGTGTAAAAGTCGATAACGTAGCGGATCTTGGTCCCGCAACGATCCACGACCCAGTCGTGGCGGTCAAAGGGCGCCGAATAGCTGGGAATCCCATAAGCCCCGTGTTAGGTGTCTGCAAAGACGCCTACCCAAGGAACGTCATCAGCCTCGCTTTGGGACTCATGTCGTTCGGTCTCCCTTTAAAGTTTACGAGCTTGATACCACCACACCTTTCTCCACCCTTGCCAGCTTCCCATTTCAGGACCTCGGACCAAGCGCGCTCGTTCACGGCATTGTGTATTGGCACGATTGTCTTCATGTCTGAAGCTTGGGGGTCGTGGTTTTTGCGAGCCATGGCCGCGAAGAACTGTGCCTCTGAAGGATACTCCCATTTAGCGTCGGATGTGCGCGGGATCGATGACACTTCGCGCTCTGTGGACAACGAGGGCTGATTCGAC
>JBBPQR010000453.1:0-11061 GCA_038092615.1 Boletus sphaerocystis | reverse complement strand
CCTCCTCCCATCCACTCCCCCGCCCCCCCTTCCTCGGCCTCGATGCACTCGTCCACGTCGCCTCCGAAGAGCGCCGAAGAATCTCCGCCCTCTCAGACACCGACCTTGCCACCACCCACTCGCGGTTCACCGAACACGACAACCTCGCCATTCGTCCCACCTTGGCTCACGATCATGATTGGCACGCTAGGCACTACGGCATTCCCCTCTCCTCCTATCCAGCACCCCCCCACCGCCATCCCGACATCCTCCAAGACAGTGCGAGACCCCACAAACGCGCCCGAGACTCCCCACCTCGCTCTCCATCCCCCGAGCCCAAATTCACCCAACTCACGTCTCCAAGCGCCCGTCTCCACTCATCGGCTAGCCCAATCAACAGTTACCCGACCCTGCGACGGCAACTCATCGATCCCACCCCGAATCGCTCCACGCCCGCTCTCTTGGCCCACAGCGATACTCGCTCCATCCCGCACCACCACACATCTCCATTCTTACACTCACTTCATCCTCTTCAACTCCCTCCCCATCCGTCCCCTCGCAACACTTCCCCTCACCACCATTCTCCCCAACATCTTCGTTCCCATCACCATTCCTCTCCCATTCAGGCCCCCTCTCTCATATCCGCATCTGCGGAACTCGATCCCATGTCTCCTAGATACAACCATGGTCCAAGGATGGCAGGCGGTATCGAAGTGCTCTCTAATGACCCCATAAGAGACCCGCCAAGACACGACTTGTCAAACTACCAAAGCCCGGGACGTGAGATCTCCGTGGAACACTTCCTTTCCGAGTCGCGCCTCCAACATGACAGGCACGAACTGCCAAAGCTATCTCCTCATTCGGCCCGGACCTTTTCTCCCGACGACGATGATACATCTCAACCAAAACTGCCATCCTGCCAGGTACAGGGTCAAGAGAATGTGTTGCTGCGAGAGCGTCTACGGTCACGGCCTCTCCATCTACCTTTGCATGCCACCACGGACATCGGTAAAGGCATGGGCGTACTCGGGATGAAGACCGACTCTGCTGGCCAACCGCCCGTCGACCGCCACCCAATCCGCGTTTGGGAAGAGCAACCCACAGTTCGTGTGAGATCTCGACGCGTCTCGTCTGCACGCACGCCAGACATCGTATGTGACTTCGCGGAGAGACGTCCGTGGTCGGGAGCAAATGAAAGCGGGCGACTAGCCATGGAAGGCCGGAGAACGGAACTGCGACCGGATGTCGCGGAAGATGGTGTTTCCCCCTTTATTTCATCTTTCATTCGCGTTGTCTCACCGTCATTTCTCTAGTGTCTACACCTCCATTATCCACTAGCAAGGAGCCGCCGCCACCTGGTGCCCCAATATCCGAACCCTCGGCATCTGACTCGCGACCACCTATCGAAAGAAACCATCTGGATTCACAACCGTTATCACCGACTTCGATACAGCCCCAGTCACCTGTACAGTCTGAGCCCAAAACTCACCTTCCACAAACCGTGCACCCAGACTCTTCGACCCCACATCCGCCAGCCTCTCCCGTTCTCGATCTGAACCTCAAGAATTTTGAAACCCAATCTGAATTTCGGCCTAATCGTGCTGATATGCTGGTTGGCGCGAGCACCAACGTCCCGCTCCCGCCCTCTGATGCGATTGTTACTGAGCCGTTATCATGCGAAAAAAAGCAGACACTGGAGGTCGTGGACGCGGACGACATCCTCATGGCTAATCCACTCCCCCGCCAGCCGTCCTCGGAACCTGCTCAAAGTGTGCTGGCCGAGGAGGCAGGGACGCTTGAAACGTCAAATCATTCAACCCATGTCACCATTTTGCAAAGCACAAGTAGAAGCCCTTCGCAACACCCCCTCCCTATACCCTTGCCCGCTAAGGACGAGCGTAGTGCACTTCCTGATGACGTACTCATCCCCTCCCTCATCCCGCCAGAACCACGTTCTCACCGATCTCCCGAACCAGAGTGTACTTCTGAACGAGAGCTACCAGTTTCAGAGCCAGCCATGACGGATGTAGATGAAGAACTTTTGAGCCTTGTTGAAGACCGTCCTATTCGTGGCGGTCCTACGCCGTCAAGGATGCAAGTCGAGTCCAGGTCACCTCTACCAATCGCGGTAGGTCAGAGTGCTGGCGCGGGTGCTGAACAGGGCCCGAGCGAAGCCTCTGATGGCCCATCACTGGTGCTGTCTTCTCAGCCCGCCCTCAAGGGTCCTTCTCTTATGACAGATGAGGACAAGGATCGAGCATCCATGCCCCCTCCAGCAGCACGGAATAAGAAAGCTGAAAATGACAAGACTAGCCTTATCGCTGGTACAACGACGGGAAACAGAAAGAAAAAGGACGGAACGCCCAAGGCGCGTATATCACTTTTCAGCTAGCGACCAACAAGGCCTGAAATCCTATCAGCCTGCCGCTAAACCAAAACAGCCCCCAAAGCCACGAGTCAAACCTGCTCCCAAACCTAAAGTGAAACCGAATGCTGTGGATTCCTCTTCGAAAGGTAACCTTCCCAAAGGTGCAGTAAACGTTAACGCCCGGTCGCGCTCTACCTCTGTCATCCCGGGCGCTGTGGATGATATTGTCCCAGAGCCAGATGCAGACAACAGCGACAAAGAGGATGACAAACTCTACTGTGTATGCAAAACACGGTATGATGAGGACCGCATGATGATTGCGTGTGATCGGTGAGTATCGGAAAATCACAATGGCTCGTATACAACTAAAGCATGATTCCTAGTTGTGACGAATGGTTCCACACGCTCTGCGTCAATATGCCGGACCTAGAAGTAGACCTCGTTGATCAGTTCATATGTCCTCCGTGCATTCAAAGTAGGTATCTGTGGTCTCGTGCGTTTTCAGTAATCTTTTGAACTTGTACGTATCACCTCAGAACATCCACATCTACGGACGACGTGGAAACGGCGATGTCTTTTTGGGCTTCAACACGAAAATCCTGCGTCACCCGAAGCATGTCACAGGCCTTCACGTGGCGCATTCTCCAAATATTGCTCTGATGACTGCGGCATAAAGTATATGCGGGCACACATCGCACAATGGGAGAAATCGGGGGGCGTACGCGATCGGCTGTGGGAGAATGTCAAGAACGCCGCGAAACGAGAAGGTGTGGTAGTCTGCGCCAAGACAAACAGGGCAAGTTCTCCTGGAATGATGGATGTTGACAGTAACAGCTCGGCGCCCAAACCTCTCGACTCTGCAATGAAGCAAAGAGCTGAACGCGAGGTCGCTCGTCTGAACGCACGCTTGGAGGTGGTGGTCAAGGAGCGCGAGCTCATGAAGCGTGCATTAGACATGGTAATTTGGCGCGAGAAAGTAGTGGAGCTTGCTTCTGAGAGGGCGGCGAAGGTGGACGAGTGTGGATGGGATCAGAGACTCTGCTTTGGCGAGGAGGAGTGGGCAGACTTTGGTCCGGAGGTACTGGAAAGCTATGAGGAAGCGCGAGTCAAGGTGGAGTCGGGGGACGATGCCATGGCGGTCGATGCCGCTTCGGGCATGCATGGAGAGTGGTGGTGTACGGGCAAGAAAAAGTGCGAGCGTCACGCAGGGTGAGCCCCCGATCGTATGTTCCATGTTCAATCGGTTGACAGCGTTCAAGTTGGCAGAAACTCCGTGCTGCCGAAGTCTCGTTCGACAAAGAGACGAAAGAAGGAATTCTGCTCAAACTTACCACGCGCGAGCGCGAGATACGCAAGTGCATCGAAGACATACTCTATCCGCAGCCTACGGGCAATTTGCAAGCTCTACATCCGGTTCAGGAAGGTCAGCTTAATGGGTTAGAGAAGCTCCATGTTTTAGAAAGGGGGAAGAAAAGGTCATCGTAGTTGCGGATACATGACAGATTACACCCTACCATTCTGGTACAGGACGTTCCGCCGCAGGATTGTAACCATGTCCCAATACCCTTTTGCCTATAAGAAACACCATGACCAATGTATCAGCCATGTTCCCGTCAATACCCATCTCCCTCGCCACCTTCTTTGCAGAACCCCTTTTGTTCATACAAAATCTTGGCCTTGAAATCTTCGCGAACTTTTTTCTGGGCAATGTCGTTTTTATGATAGGGATCCAGAAACTGATAATCGACTTGTCGTAATGGGACGTCATCCTCTTGATCGAGATCCTGTGTAGCAGAGCAATCGGTAGACCATACGAGAATACGCGTACCAGCAGACGTACGATTTCGCCCAACAACACCACATTCTCCCCCCGAATGAGAAAGAGGCCATGCCAGTGCTCCGCAAATGCGTTACCATGGTATATCCGTTCGACGGTATCCTCAAGTACCAGGTTTGCTGTGCCAAAAACCGTGGTGAGAAACAGCAACGAAACCACACATCTTTCGCCGGCTCACCGAATTGATCGTAGGAGCGCAATACACCATGCAACTTTCGACCGTCTCTGAGGACCACCAGCATCTTTCCTAAGTCGGAGTATCATAAACCGGGCAAAGTGGATTACGGAGATGGCTCAGGATGTTGGTTTGGGGTGGAGGTGACTCGGCAGACGTACTGTCCACGCAATCTACCAGGGATCCCGATGTCGTGAAAGGGATGAGTGAATCCATGAGTGCTGCTCCCAGGCAGCCAATAAGTAGAGAAAAAAGATTAAAGGAACGGCCACTAATTATTTGGATGGTGCGGATTTGCGTGCTGTGGAGGGGTGGTTTTAGCACGTGAGGTGGGTACACTACATGATCGTCAGCTCACAGTTGTTCGGCAAGCTGATATGGCCGAGTCGTTAAGGCGAGTGATTTGAATTCACATCATCACTTGGGCATTGCCCGCGTAGGTTCAAATCCTGCTGTCAGCGAATTTTTTTAGGCGGGATGAATCTGGCTTTTTTTCGCATCGATAACCGCTTCTCTTCAATTATGGGCGTGATGAACTCGCGCCACTAAACCCGATATCCACGATAAATCTTCCATGATAGAGACGATTTATATCGTTCGACATGGCAAGTCTTCCACCCCGCTGTGACAGCTTGTACTCAAATGTTCTGCAGGCTTTAGAGCTAACTGGGTGACCTCAGACTGGTGAGTAGAGGCTTGTGATATCACCACTGGGATTTCACACAAGAGCCACACCGTATAGGACAAACCCAACAGGTCTCGCTAGAGATCCTCCTCTAGCAGCACACGGAGAAGTAAGAGAGCCAATCTTCTGCGCCGCTAATCTCGGACATGTTGCGCTACAGGCCCAAGCTGTAGAATTGGCATTATATCTAGAATCGCTCCCAAAGGACAAACAGCCGACTGCAATCTTCAGTTCCCCATACTGTAAGTGGCTGGCTTTTATTATCTTGTCTTTTTTGGAGCGACCGTACCGTGTGTAGATCGTTGCCTTCAAACTTCCAAACCTGTCGCAGAACGTTTGTCTCTGCCAATCTATATCGAGCATGGTACGACCACTTCCGTGTGACATGTTCCGATTCCTGATACACGCAAATAGGATTATCGGAATGGTATTCCCCTGTTGCCCCGGGCACAGGTTTGTTTCCTCGGCCAAAGAATGCCATCGAATTCCAGGCCATCTTACCCGAGATAAGTCCATCCTGGAATACAGTGGAAATCGATCCTTCCTGGAGCTCTGTCTGGCTCCCCTCTCGCAGGGGAGAGGACCTGGAAGGGATCCATGCTCGGATGTCTGGCTTTCTCAGGCTCTTTATCAACCAGATAGACACGCGATCAGATATGTGTCATCACAGGAACGTTTTACTCTTCTCCCATGCAGCACCGATCATCGCCATGTGCCGACATCTTTCTGCACAACCAGAGTTGCCGCTTAGGGTCGGTTGCTGCACGTTGTCACAGTTTTTTCGCAGACAAGACGCTGGTGGCGAGAGTGAGGCTTCTCGATGGGAAACAGTGTCACTGGCTTCCTCTGCCCATTTGACCAACCAAGCGTCCGTGAGGGATTGGGGATTCGAGGATATCGTTACTGATGGCATTACGGGCGAGGTGCGTCTTCATCTAAGATCCTGAACAAAGTTTTATCAAGTTTGCGGGCAGGTCGTCCATGATGTCGGAGTACCGGGCACAGAGGGGGAGCAGGACGACATATTTGGACCACAGATCCACTCCAGCTTACTATGAATTAAATGGTGTTTCAAAAGTAAGATGATGGCACACCGCATTAGATTCGAGTACCATACAGAAGAACCCAGTCGTTACCGGTGTCGCCTTCCATCGTGGCAAATATGATCACATTCTACTTGCATCTGTGATTACTGGTACATTCCAACAAATCTCTACGGGAGGGAGATGTATGCGCTCGCGTAGCTCACACTGGAGTTTGAAATGCTGGTAGACCTACTGCTCTGTTCGTATCGTACGAACTGCAGTTTCGCTTTCTTACCCTCCTTCTCAATCTCTGAGAGCATGCCAAGAAGCACACCAATTGGTTTCCTTCCACAGATGGTGTTGCCCGTCCTGTCCAGATACTCCAAGAACCTAACGTGCGAGTCTGCCGCGGGAGAGTCTGCTTCAGACGATGGCGACATTGTCAGGATGTCCAAGGCTTCCTGATCTAGATCGCGTATCGAGGCGTAAATTGGTCTTTGGGATAAATTCTGGTGAGCACCCTCGAGATAGATCCCGGGTACATCGCTGGGGAGTGGCTCTGGGTAGTAGAAAGTGTACCCATACGATCTACCCCTATGGATGATCGGTTAGAAAATTTGCTGCAATCAGAGCGACTCACCAATGGCAAAAATCGCATGAGATCACGAAAAAGTTTTCCGGGTCGGCGAAATAAGGCGCGAGAATGCTTCCATAAGTTTTCTGCGCAGACAGGTTGATAGAACCAACAAGAATTGGCACCACTGTGATATCAGAGCTAGCAGGACACATATTAGCGGGACAAGGAGGTTTGGCGGACAACTGACTCTTTAAATATCTGATACACGTATGGGAGGTGCATCTCAATGCTATGCTCATCCTTATCCGTGTTAATGGACATGGTTCCGAATTTGCCGGTGCTCTTCAGGTCTCGTATAACTGGGAGGCAATGATAAAATGGTCTATCCATGAAATTTCCTTGACTTACTATCCTTGTCAAGACGTAGCTTTCCTAATGGCGTGGCGTAATAATCACAGTCAGAAACATCACAGCCGCTCATATAGACATGATGTGCAGGCCCAAGAATGAAAACCCGCTTACTGGAGTGATAGGAATGAGATCGCTGTCACTCGATTTGCGGGGACTCACATTCCCTTTGTATCTATGCACCTATATGCCCAGGCAGCAGCGCGTCCCGACCACGTGTAACCGGCGTGGCTGGGGATTATATAGTCAATAGCTGGATATCTTAGATGGTGGTGCAAACGGACGGAGCAATGATCGCCCTGCAACCTGCGATAGGGGGCACGAAATCCCGATCATCTGTTGATTGTACGGCTGCTAGCCATCCACGCAACTGCTCGCTTAATACCTGGGCTGTGACGAATCATTCGTGGCGTGAAGAGGCCAAGGACTGTTGAGATCTACCATCGCTTTCATACCAGGATCCGGCGTGCTCTGCAGGTCTGCACACGAATCGGATGGTTAGATGGGGAGTCGAGTTGAGAGGCGGTACTTGCCTTGTACTATTCATGTTCTCCTGCGGCGACAATGGGTGTGCAGGTCTGCGGAAGAAGTGTAGGAGAGCTGACTGCATTAGAGCCACCGACTGCATTAGGAAGGTCGGTGTTACGTTGTACAAGGTACACTCAAAGGAAATCATATTGTTTTTGACCAGAGCATATTCGCACTTGGCAACCTCCAGTGTATGCAATGTATACATGACAAGAGAAATCAACTACTCCTCCGACCGCAGCCGTGCAGCAGGGTTCGTCACCTTGACCCCGAGGGCCTTGGCCCTTTGATGAAAGGGTGTTACCGAATGGTCAGGGACTGTCAGGTGAAAGAACGTACCGCTCAAGGATAAGAGTACGGTTCCGGCTGCTAACGTTGTGTGCGATTTCTGCAGCATACGTTTTGTTGTGCATGAGAAGGATATCCACCTCCTTGACATTGCTGACGAGGAACTTTTTGAGGCCATTGGGAAGTAGGTGACGTGTCTATGCGCGGGTGATGCAGCCTGATGTCGACCCGGGAGAAGATCCTGTTACCTTTTTGTTGCTCCCGTAGCCAATCTTGGGCATTGGAAGCTGCCCTTTGAAACGACGCCTCACTCTGTTGTCGATACCTTTTGGTTTTCGCCATGCCTCCTTGACACTGTGGTAACGATCGGACTGATGGCGCCTGTATGGAAGAATCAGAGACCGTGCAAGAAAGTGATGAGGGGGCGGCGAACTTGAATGGTTTGGTGCGCTTCTTGACGATGGGAATCTTGACGGCCATGACGGTCTGAGAAGAGGCGTCAGCATAGAGTCAAGAGTGGGTGTTCACAGGCGACAAAAGGAGCACAAGGAGCACATCATCCGTGCATCCACCCATGCATCCACCCCCAGCGTCGCTTTCCAGGACTCCAAACTCTCAAAACATGCAGTTGCGTCCATCGTGTATTCCTGGGGGAGCGTACTCACGATTTCTGGAGCTGGGGCAAGTCGGACTGGATGGGCACGACAATGACAACACCCTGCGTGAGGGGGACGGACAAACACATGTCAACACCCGTGGCTGTGTCGTAAAGTGTCTCGGAGAACAGGGCTACGACGTTCTCCAAGTGGTTCGCTACGACCTACCTCGTTACCAGCCATCACGGACAAAGCGACTCTATTGTTCACTTGACCGACCGATTCCATTCCGCTGTGGCATCGCCGTGCGAAGGTCGACCTGATTGGCGGGTACAATCTCGGTCATCCACTTGACGCGCTCATAAAACCATCATTCGCACGTTCAGTCGCTCTTCCAATTAACGCCTTTGATGCTCGCAGAGTCCGCTCTCGATCTCGCTTTCGATGACGATGATTGGCTTGCCCCTGCCCCGCCCATGCTTTCCAGGGCAGCTAGTGTAGGCAATAGCTGGGGTGTCACCTGCATCGGACGTGGCTTCGACTGGGACTCCAATGACGACCGTCCTGCAAGTCCATCCTCCACCAGTTCTTCCCCAGACCAAAAAAGCCAGCTATCCCTCCCTGATCCAAAGCACATGTCTATAAAACCTTCAACTGCACCTCGGTCCTCTCCGATATCCGTGGTGACGACATCCCCACGCAAGTCACAAAAATTTGTCTTGGAATCCGACATCCAGGCTTCGTCGCAGCTGACAGACTCGCCAATCTCCAGTTCGCCTTCTCGCATGCGTCCTTATCTCCCCTCCGAAAGCTTGCAACCACCCGTCCTTTTTCAGTCGACACCAGAACTCAATCGTCCACCGCCATCCCGCTCTCCAACTCTTCCACGTCCTCGCAGGCGATCTTCTCAGCAGCGCGTCTCTCTAATTGCTGGTCGTGTCTCAATCGCCCCGATTGAGCCTCCTTCGCCGGCCCCAGCCATGCCACAAATTCTCCGTCGATGCAGTAGTACTGGAAACGTGCTGTCATCTGTCGTCAGTACCAGAGCTCCGACCCCCACCTCCGATGGACAGATGCTTCCAGACAGAAAAACGATTTCTGATTTTTTTATTGAGCGAGAGATCGGTCGAGGTGCATACGGTTTAGTCAAAAGAGCTCGAGAGTACAGATCGGATGGCGCCCTGGGGGTAAGGAGCTAGTTCTTTCGCACTATGGCACCATCCCTCATCGTGTGGTAGCCACCCCTAGTCATCAAGCAGATAATCAAGTCGCGTATCCTTGCCGATTGCTGGAAACGGCACCATGAGTACGGAACGATACCTATAGAGATTTATGTCATGTCTCTTATATCCGCCACGTCATACACTCTTCCGTCCCGTCGTCCATGGGATCCGAGACGACATCATCGCTCAATGTCACCTTCATGTACCCTCGAATCAGATTCCTGTTGGGAAGAGGGCAAAGTAGTCAAGGGACACCCAAATATTTGCCCTCTACTAGACTTCTTCGAAGATAACCATTACTACTACCTCGTCCTACCGTCGACATCCCCTGAACATTCCCCAAACGAACCCCGTCCTCCGACAGATCTTTTTGATCTGGTAGAAGCGTACCCAGATGGCCTTCCCCCCGCCTCCATCCGTAGCTATCTCGGCCAGCTGGCCGATGCGCTCTGTTTTTTGCACGACCGCGGGATTGGTAAGTGTGGCGTTGATGCACATGCGATGGACGTTTGACGGATCTGTGCAGTACACCGTGACGTGAAAGACGAGAACGTAGTCCTTGGCCCAGGTGGCCTATGCGTTCTGATAGATTTTGGCAGCTCAGGACTGATTAAGAATTCTGGTTGGGATACGTTTAGCGGGACGTAAGTCTCTTGTTTTCTCGACTCTTCTTTTCCCTGAATGCGAGCTTCTCTGGCAAGATTGGACTATGCTGGACCAGAGATCTTACGAGGCGAGCGATACTACGGAAAGGAGCAGGACGTCTGGGCATTTGGGGTGGTGGCCTATGTTCTCCTAGTTGGAGAATGTCCATTTTTAACTGCAGCTGAAGCACAGGAGGGGTTGGAGTCCCCATTCGCGAATGCGTCGATTGCTTTAGACGAACGCTGTGGTGATGACAAGGCAACTGACGGCGAGGAAGGGGACGGAGGGGGTGCTCTCGGGGACGCCGCAGCACTTGTGAGGACGTGTTTACAGGTGGAAGTTGACGCGAGACCGACGTTCGAGGGCATTCTCCGCTGTCGTTTCCTGAGTGGGCACGACGGCTGGGGGATGAAGAAACCATACGGGAATCGACTACAAGTTGCCCCACAACCGAGCGCATTCCCCGCACGTGCCATCTGATTGAGAGAACGGGGCCAAAGTTTGGCTGCAAGACCTCGCGAAGCATCCAAGGTGAGGCTGATCGGCTCATCATGGTATAGAACCTGGCGTATTACTCGTGACGTCCCTATCTATTACTAGCCCTTCAAAGCTTCATGTCAAGCAATGATCAAGTGACAAAGTGACTTGTCATTGTCAGCAACTTGGGACTTGTTTAACAGGCTTGAACAATAAATACACAGCATGTTACTAAGAACCTTAATTACGG
>JBBPQR010000452.1:0-11064 GCA_038092615.1 Boletus sphaerocystis | reverse complement strand
AAAGTTCCCGGTCGAGGTCTCGTATGCCTGCAATCGGAGGTCTACTTGGGGGGTTGGCTGGGCGAGGACAGACGCAAGGTCGATGTGTGGGTGTCGCATAGGTGAACAGAGCGGCTGCATTGGGATAGGACGAGAGTCAGTAGCACAAGACGGTTGGGCACCTACTTACCCCTTGGTGGTTCCCGACAGGCTACTAGTACCCTGCGAATGATTAATGACCAATCGGCCCTCTGGCCAACTGTGCGCCTTGGTCACGTGGAGTATAGTCTTAGAAGATAGCACGTTGTAAACTACAACTTGTTTAATCCACATGGACACAACAAAGGCCATCACTATTGGTCTCCGTGACGTCCACATGAACACCGCAAAGGGAGACCACGGTTGGAACGACGACATCAGCATGGACACTGCAAAAGCTGCAACGACCATGAAACCGTCAGGCTTTCAACTCTGGGAAAGGGAACTTTTGGGGAGTCCGGAGGTGAAGCGGAAAGCTACCGTAGCCCAACTCTGTGGGTCTCCCTCCTGATCATTGGCGATCAATGCTGATGGGAGGATCGTAGATTTTCTCGATTATTACTTTTCGTGTCTTGGATATCTCGCTGCTCGCAAAGAACGTAGAGCGCGTTTTGATGCTGATACTGCCGAACGACAATTGTCTACGGCCGAGTATTCAAAGGAGTTCAGGTCATACTGTGGTCGCGAACGTGTACTGCTCAGAAAGCGCCGCGCGAAACTGCGCGTAGAGCAATTCCACATTATAGCTCAAGTCGGCCAGGGTGGTTACGGCGAAGTCTTCTTGGCACGCAAGCAGGAGACTGGCGAGGTATGTGCCCTGAAGAGGATGCGGAAACGGACACTGCACAAAATGGATGAGGTATGTCGCAAAGACGTCATCTTCACGCGATGTCTACGATCATGCGATCAATGTCTAGGTTCGGCACGTTCTCGTCGAGCGGGATATCTTGACAGCCACCAAGACGCCTTGGTTGGTGCGGTTACTGTATGCGTTCCAAGACACTCAATACGTTTATCTTGCCATGGAATACGTACCCGGAGGAGACTTTCGGACTCTTTTGAACAATTCCGGAGTGCTGAAGGAGGAGCACGCCAGGTATTACATCAGCGAGATGTTTGTAGCCGTCAATGAACTCCACAAACTTGGTTACATACATCGTGATTTGAAACCGGAGGTTCATTAGCCCATATTATTTTTCTGCTCCAACTGACTACAAATACCAACAGAACTTTTTGGTCGATGGAACTGGCCACGTCAAGCTTACGGATTTTGGGTTAGCCACCGGGGCTTTGAATCCAAAGCGAATCGAGTCACTCAAAATCAAAGTAGGTCCCTAGTCGAGCTCAGGCTGACCCGTATAACATTTTGTGCAGCTTGACTTGGTCAAAGACAACCAGGTTGTGTATCGATCGACGCTCGAAAGGCGTTCCATTTATCGTTCTATTCGCCATGAAGATCCGCGTTACGCTGACTCCATCGTGGGTTCGCCCGATTACATGGCTCCTGAAGTCCTCCGTGGAAAGCCATACACCTACTCAGTCGACTACTGGTCTCTAGGATGCATCTTCTTCGAATTCTTAGCCGGTTTCCCTCCTTTCAGTGGGGGTACGCCCGAGGAAACGTGGACCAATCTAAAAAACTGGACCAAGGTATTGCGGCGGCCTGAATACGACAAACCAGAAGATCTCATTTTCAATCTCACCGACGTAGCATGGGATGCCGTTACGAGGTACGTCCACGCTAGTTGCGAGTTGCTTTGCTAAGTGTGACCACCTTAGGCTTATATCGCATTCGAGTGTCCGATACTCGACCCTAGCGCAGGTAAAAAATCACCCATTTTTCGATGGTGCCAAGTGGGAGGATTTACGGTCTACTCGGGCGCCTTTCGTCCCTGCTTTGGATTCGGAGATCGATACTGGGTACTATGATGACTTCACATCGCCCGAGGATATGGCCAAGTATGCAGAAGTGAAGGAGAAACAAAGGAATGTGGATAAGGTCAAGGAGAAAGATGATCCTACCCCTCGAGGTGTTTGGGTGGGTTTTACATTTGGCAAAAATGGACCCAGTAATAGATTACTGGGTTTAGAGGGAGGAAAGGATAACAATAGTACATTAGCCACCATATTCTAGCAAGTTTACCTGTGCTGTTGTGCTGTTGGCATAATCATACTTTTTTTTTTTTTGTTCAAACTAGAAGTCAAATTGTTTCTTCATCTTGGTTGTGCATTTGACACCACTTATATTTGTATCATAGAATTGGTTGTGCCTTTGGCACAATTCATGTTTGTTTCTTATGATTGATTGGTGTTAGTCAAGTGTAAGAGATGGTATTTATATATATAGTAGACATTTGGAGATTGTGTGATAGAGTACAAAGGCATAAATAGTACAAATCAAATGTTTAGATTTACAAACACCTCTAGCTAGTTGTTAGCAAAGTACCCTTTTGGCACAGAGGTTGAAACTGTATGAGACCTAGAGTGAGTGCAACCTATAGACAATAGGTTGAATGAGAGATACTGTAATAAGAAGATGGCAGTTCTTTGTTGGCATAGATAGAGATAACAATGATCAGATTGAAGATGTATGCATGGATGGAGAACAGAAAGAGCATCCAATAATGGGGATGAGGATGGCAAATGCAGAGTAAGAGTGGTATTTGAAAGTGTACAAAGCCCCAATGGGAGGGTTATACAAATGAATAGGACTAAGGAGCAGATGATGAGTAGGTACAGTTTATATAGAAATTAAGGTGATTTAGGGTAGGTTGTCTGAGTCTTAAATAGTTGAGGGCCAGTGTGAGAGATAGAATGTCATGGAAGGAAAGAAGTAAAGATAAGAGAAATGAGAAGAAGGCAAGGTGTCTGTATGGTATGACCTCATAGATAGAATGAGAGTCTGGACTAGTGTTGAGATTTAACCTTATCACTACGATATGGTTAAACTAGACTAACACATAAACTTACATTTATGCAATATCAAACATTGCTAATCACTTATTAGTAACTGATCAGTCTAGATTCGCTCTTAGATTATTTAATCATACCATGTGATCTTATCTATCACATGAGGCGCTTACACTATTCATATTGGTCATATTGATACAATTCCATCATATCTATCTTACTCATCATTTGAGTCTTTATTTCCATTAGATAGTATCTTTATCATAGATAAGAGCATTATCTGCTATTTGCTAGAATACCTTAGAACATTTTAGGAATGTACATAGATACAAACATCTCTGTATGTATTTAAGGAGAGCCCTTACAGCTCATCTTATCTTAATGAGTTATCTCTTGATTCGTTCTATCTGCTCTCTAAAAGCAAGACACTTGGTTCCACCAATGTTTCACTTATCCCAAGTGAGTGTTCCCACTTGAGACTATCTATTACTCCTCTTTCCCTTGCGTAACACTTCGAGGAATACTTTGTACTTCGAAAGGTTATGAGCCCCGCCTAGACAAGCGGAGTTCGTCTTTTGATATCATGATGCATCCCACTGTCTCGCATGGTGAACATTGGTTCATGACCATGATCCAAGAGGTCCTGGTCGCCTTTCTATTCATTTACCAGGCGATCAGAGTTGGTAATGAAACTGGATGGAAACCTTGAATGAGTTAGACCTTAAACAATAGGTCTGACGAGAGATCTGATAGAGACAACTTGAGATGACTGAGTATCGATGACGATGATGAGGAAGACGTTGAATGTGTTGACTGGTATTTCAATGTAGAAGGTACGTAGCATCTGATGATGAGGATGAGGCAGCAAGTGCAAGAGTAGGAATAGAGTGGTAAACAATAAGTCCAAGGCCCCCAAGGGAGAGTTAGACAGATGAATAGGACTGGGGATAGACGATGTAGAGGTAGGGTTTATATATGTAAGTACGGGGCTTTAGGGTAGATCATCTGAGTCCGAAAGTATTGAGGGCTGATGTGAGAGAAAGAAAAAGGATAAGAGACATGAGGAGAACACAAGGTGTCCGTGAGGCATGACATCATAGATAAGACAATGGTCTGGACCAGAGGTCACATGGTTCTCATGGTCACATGCAGAGGTCACGTGACTAGGAAGAGTGGAATGTCATGTGATCAAAAGAGGGGTAAGTCATGTGACTGCGAAAGTGAAAATACTTGTTAAGTGCGATGAACGAAAGAAAGTGAAAACATAGTGTGAGGTCCTGAACTATAACACTACCCCCCATTCACCAGCTTTGAGATCCAGTCTCGAGTTGGTGAATTCTGAATAGGAGAGGCCAAATGGAGAGAAAAGAGACGTAAATTATTCTTCGGAGAACCCGCAGATAGGACATGGGGCCATGGGATGAGCTGTGTGAAAATCGTTGATGGTGTCTTGGGCGTGTTTGAGGTTTACAGTGGGTTCCCAGGTGCGATCCACCTCGTCCCATCCCTTCCAATGGATGAGGTATTGTAATTTTCCGCAGTAGAGACGTGATTGGATGATATAGTCCACTTCATATTCTTCATGATGGTCTTCAGTCACGGTGATGGCGTCAGGTTTGTACACGTTTTGCCCAGCTAGCGGGGCTTTATAAGGTTTTACGCAGGAAATGTTGACAGTAGGGTGAATAGATATGGAAGAAGGAAGGATAAGGGTAACAGCATTAGGGAGGATGATGGAGATACGATAGGGGCCAATGAACTTTTGGGTTAATTTATGGGTGGGATAAGGAAGAGAGAGATGATCCGTGGAGAGCCATACGAGATCACTGATGGTGTACGTGGGAGCGGAGGAACATTTGGATTCTTGTGCGTGCAACATCTGATCGTGTGTTTTCTGAAGCATTTCTCTTATTTCGTCATGGGAATGTCCAAGGTTTTTAGTGAATGACCCCCTAGGGGTTTTAGTGGATGTTGTGGGTTCTGATCCCATGTGAGGTGCATAATTGTGTGTGACTGAGAACGGTGAAGTACCAGTTGCCGTTGTGATAGTGTTATTGTGAGTGAACTGAGCCATCTTTAGCATTGATGCCCAAGAATCCTGGTTTTTTGCCACGTAGGCCTGTAAGTAAGCGAGGATCTCCTGATTGACCCTTTTCATTTGTCTGTCCATCTGTGGATGGTATGCTGTTGACAGCTTTTGCTGTATGCCCAAGACTTTACACAACTCTCTGGTAAACTCCGAGATGAATTGTGGTCCCCTGTCGGATAGAATAGTGTTAGGAAGTCCGTGGAGACACCATACATGGTCTCTAAATAAAGAAGCTAAGTTTAAGGAGGAAGTGGTTTTTATACAAGGGAAAAGAACAATTTCTTTGGGAAAAACGGTCCACGACAACCCCTATGGAATCGAAGCCGTGAGAAAGGGGAAGTCCGGTGACAAAGTCAATAGAAATGTCCTCCCATGGATGGGAGGCAATGGGTAATGGAAGAAGTTTTCCTGCCGGTGGTTTTGATGAACCTTTCGTGAGGGAGCACATCTGGCAGTGTTTAATGTACATAGAAATGTCTTTGGCAGCACCGGGCCACCAGTAAAACTTTCGAATCAAAGCAATAGTATGATTGTGACCAGGATGGCCTGCGACTGAAGAATCATGAAAGATGGTGATAAGTTCGTTGCGAAGAGAAGGAGGCATGAAAATGATGCTGTTTGAATTTCTGAAGAGTCTGTCCATTGCATAGTATTCATATTCGTTTACTGCATCAACGTTCAACCTAGAGGATTCCATACATAATTTAGTTTCAAAGTTTGGAGCGAGGGATGTGGAAGAAATAGCTTGAACTCCTGTGGAGCCAAACCCTTTGTTGTTTCGTTCTGACTTGTTAAGAGTCTTTGTTTCTGATAGCGTTGAGTTTTCTATTTTTTCAATAATTAGTTCAGTGATGCAGTCAAATTTAGAAATGTGGAAGGATGAATTGGAGTGGTTGAAGAGAATTACACCAATTTCTCCCCTATAATTGATGTCGATGACTCTAGCCATGACGTTGATTTTATGTTTGAAGGCAAGGCCTGAATGTGGTGCAATTCTCCTGTAAGTTCTGATAGGGAGTTGGATCTTAACATGAATGGGAATGAGTTTCTGATCGTGGGTGGGGATGTCAAGATCAATGGTGGAATACAGATCAAAACCTGCAGCAGACAAAGAGCCCCTTGAGGGTAAACGAGCATCAGGGGAGGTGAGTTCAACGGGAATAGATAAAGAGGAAGAATGAAGAACATCAGACGAGAAAATGGTGATGTTTTCATTTAGTTTATCGATGGCGTCACCATGGTCCGGGCGACGAAAAAGAGCATCAGCACGACCATTCGTGTTGCCTGGTTTATAAACGAGAGTATAGTTGAACTCTTGAAGGAGTTCATGCCATTGTGCCTGGCGACCAGAAAGCGTTTGTGGCTTTTTCCAGTATTTGAGGTTTTTGTGATCTGTCCAAATCTCGAAATTAGCCTTTCCAATGAGGTAATGATGCCACTCCTCAAGAGCGCGTATAATAGCGAGCAACTCCTTGTCGTAGACAGGGTAATTGCATTTGGCAGAAGAAAAAGAATGAGAAAGAAAGGCACAAGGGCGCCATAACCTATCCTCCCCTAGGATGGATAGTACTGCTCTGGTGGTGATATCACTAGCATCTGTTTCCACACGCATGTCCTTGGAGGAGTCGGAAAAAGCCAAAAGTGACGCAGTCATGAATTGTTTGTTGAGCATATCAAACACTTGTTGTTGAGCCTCCCCCCAAACATAGGGGACATTTTTCTTGGTGAGGTCGTTGAGGAGGCAGGTGATCTGTTGAAAACCGTTAATAAAGTGACGGTAATAATTACAAAGTCCGAGGAAGGATTGGAGCTGTTTTAATTTGGTGAGTGCCAGCCAGTCAAGGATGGCATCAACCTTTTTTGGTTGCATGCCGACACCGTCAGTAGAGACAGTCATGCTTAAAAAGTCAACTTTGTCAGCATTAAATACACATTTTTCTGCTTTTGCGCAAAGGTCATTCTCGCAGAGTCGGCACAGAACTTCCTTGACAACCTCCGAGTGTTCGTCGTTGGATTTGTTTTTTGTATAAATACACATGTTGTCCAAATAGACAATGATGATGGTGTACATGTCGTTGAAGATGTTATTCATCATGTGTTGGAAAGTCGGCAGACTGTTAGTCATACCAAAATACATTACGACGGGCTCATAAGCCCTGAGCGGTGTTACAAATGTGGCTTTCCACTCATCACCTTCCTTGATGTGAACATTGTTGTGTCCCTACCTAAGATCAAGGCAGGTAAATTTGTCTGTGCCCTTAAGGCAATCAACGAGTGCTGAAATGAGAGGAAGAGGGTATGAATTTTTTACTGTACCCTCGTTTAAATATCTGTAGTCCATGACAAGGCGCTTTTCGCCTGTCTTTTTGGGAATAAAAAAGACTGGTGCCATTTGAGGAGACTTGGAAGGGTGGATATAACCCTTCTCTTACTCAGAAGCTATAAAATTACGAACTTCTTCTAGTTCAGCATCAGATAACGGAATTACCTGACCCTTTTTGGATACGAAGTCAGGTTTGAGATCAATGGCGTGGTCTCATGGTTTGCGGACCGGCATCCATTGTGATTCGTTTTTGCTGAAAATGTCAAGAAACTCGTGATACTGAGGAGGTACCTTTTCAGCGAGGCCTTCCTCGATTGATCATATAGAGGGATTCCAGATCTTATGGACAAGGTTTGCTGTGTTGATTGTAACACAGTTACGAGTGCAGCGGCAGAAGTTGATTGTTTTTTCAACCCAGTTGATGAGGGGGTTGTGGTGTTTAAACCAATCATAACCTAGATAAATCTTATGAGTACCCAGATTTGTTACCAAGGTGTCAACGCCTTCAGAGTGTCCCTGATAAGATAATACTAAGGAGATGTAATCAGTAATATTGCTGTGTGATGATGTCGAGCCACCGGCGTTAGAAATGGAATGAGGAAGAGATAATTTTTTGGTTGGGATATCGAGCGACTGTACCCATTTTTTGTCTACAAAAGTCTGGCAAGTGCCAGAATCGAGCAGAGCTTTTTCCATTGTTTTTTGCCATTTTGATTTGTTTTTGTAATAGATATTGGTGGCAATTTCGAATTCATCACCATCAGGAATGATCCTGAGGTTAAGGTTAGTAGGGGAGGATTTTAAAGAAAAAGATTTAATCGAAGATTTTTTTATTTTTTCAGAAGAATTAAGCACACATTTTTTTACTTCTGGTGCCACGCTCAAGTGAGTTGCTCCTTCAGAAGGCAATGAGGAACTAGATGATACTACAAAGTTCGATGAGCTATTGTCAACCAACCCACTATCCATCTTCCCTAAGACTGTGAACCGATTGTGAGAAGAAGAAGAAGCGTAAGTAAAAGAAGAAATATGCCTTAGCAGAATGAACACCTTCCAGGTTCACTCGGCTTTGCCTTTTCCCTTAAGTCTGTTGGCAGCTAGCTGCTGGGCTTGCACCATAAACATGTTATAATAGAAGGCTTTCACCTCCTCCGTCTGCCATGGCGGGGCAGATGAGGATGCTAGTGAGGGCGCAGGGTCAGAGGGGATGGTAGTGAGGGCGCAGGGTCAGAGGGGATGATAGTGAGGGCATGGGGTCAGAGGGGATGGTAGTGATGTTGGTAGTCAGGGCTAGCTCAATTTGGTGAGCGTTGGTATGGGGTGGGATATAACGAGTTTGACCTGTAGTGGGGTTGAAGACTGGACAACCGTGAGGGCAGCAAGGTTTCTTGCAGTTGTGAGAGAGGTGCCCGACCTCTTCACAATTGTAACATTTGCAGGTTTCTGTTTGTGATTGGACAGCCCATGTGTCCATCGGTGCCCCTCGACCGGGCTGCATACCAACCTTGATAAATTGGGGCTCGTCCCAAGGTCTGGTTGGAAGACTTTGCCTTTCGAGGTGCATGGTGGTGAACATTTTGCTGACTTTGTTGGCTTCCAGCTGCCATTCGGTAAGTTTTTCTTCGATGGCTGGTTTATGCATCGATAGCTGGAAATATATTTGGTAATCTAGCTGCTCTTTGTAGAGTTGCAGTGCAGTGGAGTCAGTGTCTTTGCGAAGCAACTCGAATTGTTGCATGAAGATCTCCACTGGGAGATTACCTTGTTTGAGCGCCACGAGTTTGATGTATGCTTCTTGTTTTAGTACATCAATTTGGAAGAAATTCTCTATCTCCTCCTTGAGAGTATCCCATGAGGGCCACATTAGAGCGGACGCGGTGATGGTGGCTCCTTGTAATGTGTACTTTTCCATGGTTATATGGGCAAAGTTTTCTGCTTTGCCATTCATGCGCAAAAGTATGGTGGCAGCATGTTGTCTATTATCCAGGCCGTCGTGGCATTGGACTCAGATTTCGATCCTTACCCACCAGGATCAGAAAGTGTTTCAGTTGCCATCCTAGGTGCTGGGCTCGGTGATGAGTTTTGCTGGTAGGCCAGCCCTTGGATATGAATGATCGTCGAACAGCGGCGAGAGTGGTTCGCTGTCTGCATCAATGCGATGAGGAGGTGGAGGGAGAGTGGTGGTTTGGGTGGCGATGGAGGTACAGAGCATTTCTTGCATTGCATTCATGGCGTTGATGACATCACGCCATGTTGGTCTATCAGGGGTTACTCCAGATATTCTAGGAGAGGAAGGTGCGATGGAGGGTGAAGAAATTACTGGAGAAGTCAGGATGGGCAACACAGGAGGGAGCAGGGTCGAAGCACGCGAACCTCCCTTGGAACCGTTTTCTGAGGACGAAAGTATTTTGGATGCCTTGCTTTCTTAATGCAAGGTTGTCATTGTTGGCGAGAGAGGGAGTGCGAATGTGAGCGGGTTCTGGCACCTGAACTTGCTCAGGTTCAGGTGTCAGAAGAAGTGGTGTGGGATAGAGAACAAAACTGAAAGAACCTGGAGTCGAGTCGTTGAGGTCAATGTTTTTGGGGTTTTCCCACAGAAGGAAGGTAGTTGGTGGGAGGAGGTGTAGGCTGATGGTTGAGAGAGAAGAATTCAAGGGCTGCTGCTTCTTGATGACGTTCAAAACGGTTCAAGAAGTGAGTGTGCATGAAAAAATTGGGAAGGGCAATGTAGCGGTGTTGGGCTTCACGACAGTCCTATTCAGGTGAAACCGGATGGAAACCTTGAACAAGTTAGACCTTAAACAATAGGTCTGACGAGAGATCTGATAGAGACAACTTGAGATGACTGAGTATCAACAATGATGACGAGGGAGACGTTGAACGTGTTGACTGGTATTTCCATGTAGAAGGTACATAGCATCTGATGACAAGAATGAGGTGGCAAGTGCAAGAGTAGGAATAGAGTGGTAAACAATAAGTCCAAGGCCCCCAAGGGAGAGTTAGACAGATGAATAGGACTGGGGATAGACGATGTAGAGGTAGGGTTTATATATGTAAGTACGGGGCTTTAGGGTAGGTCATCTGAGTCTGAAAGTATTGAGGGCCGGTGTGAGAGAAAAAAGAAGGATAAGAGACATGAGGAGAATACAAGGTGTTCGTAAGGCATGACATCATAGATAAGACAATGGTCTGGACCAGAGGTCACGTGGTTCTCATGGTCACATGCAGAGGTCATATCACTAGGAAGAGCGGAATGTCACGTGATCAAAAGAGGGGTAAGTGATGTGACTGTGAAAGTGAAAATACTTATTAAGTGTGATAAACGAAAGAAAGTGAAAACGTAGCATAAGGTCCTGAACTATAACAGGTAATATCATCATCAACACTGACGATGCAGTAATCTTCTTATTCCCAGGTGGTATTCTGATGTTCTTTTCTACGCCGGAAACTTTTCATATCATTTTCAAGCTTACATCAGAAACTGACTACTACCTTCTCAACCTTACATTCAGGAACTGCCCTGTCAATGGAAGTACTGAGAGGAGACCCACACCACCTAGCACATCCAATCCTGGTTCCCAGCTGCATCCTTGTCCTTCTGCTTATCGTTCTAATCGTGCTCCAACTCCTTTTCTACCACAACGACCCAGAACTCCTCCCCAGGTTATATCTGAGACCGTACCTCATCCTATAACCCACACTCAAATGGTTACTCAAGAAGTTC
>JBBPQR010000451.1:0-11081 GCA_038092615.1 Boletus sphaerocystis | reverse complement strand
TGTGTACATTGGCGGGCTTGACATGATAGTGAGTATTTTTTGAAAGTAGCTATAGAATAAATAATTCACTGGATGATGTCATTATTGATCGAACTCTGTAGCTTACCATGAAATAGTATCATTTGATCGTTGAAAGCATTCTCCAATGTGTCTAATCATAAGGCCAGTTACTGACATATAAAGGAAAATCGCTACTTGTTCCTTGAGGGAGACGGATCTAGAATTCAGGTGTCCAAGGTCCAGCAGCTCAGAGATGAGCTGGACAAAGACATGATGATGCATTCCAAGCTCACAACGGATGCGATCTGGATGTCCGTCCAATAACTCCTCAACCCAGTGCTGGCCAGATAAGATGGATGTATGGGATGGGATGGGATCCTTCTGAATGACAGTCATTTCCAGAATATTGGTCAAAGACGAGATGATGTGATTCAGAATGCTCAGAATGTGTCGGAAGAATGTTTGGCGTCTCTGTGAGTGATCCATCATACTATAGCGTAAATTATGCTCCGTGTATTTCAATGGAGTATTAGGTTTGAAGTCCGCACTACGGCTTGCTTGAAGCCGAGAATCCCACTGTTCACCAAACATGAACAAACCTCAAAGTTCGGTCAACTGACAGTTTCCATACAGGCTCTAAGAGATCTTAGTGGTGAAAGTTCACCAAATGTAAGCCTCAGGTTACCCCTGAGATGATGTGCATGTGAACAAATATGATGTATTCAAGCTCTGCAGTAGCCAACACAACTGCAAGTGTAGCAGTACTTTGAGTGCTCCCACAGAAACTGGTTATCACCAGATGTGATGAAATGTGATGTAAATGTGATTTATGTCAGTGTTCTGCCAGTTAGTGAAGGTTCATTAAAGTCACAGAACATTTATCAGTGAACTTTCCCATGAACACAAGTGAAGTGAACCCTTGCAGTGCCAGAAGTTGTGTCTAGACATTAGATAATCAAAGCTCATTGGCTGTAAGGGTAGTGGCTGTGAACACAATCTCAATTCTTGACTTGAAGACTATGCTAACTTCATCACTAAGTACTCTACTACTCTGCCAATATCTCTTCTGCCTGAGAGTAATCTGGGTCATCAATACCATCTGCATCTAGATCAAATAGCTGGTATAATTCAAGGTCATCATCCAAACATTGAATAGCTGTCTGATAAAATAAACCTAACCATGCCTCTGCATGTGAATAATCCAAAAGTTCTTTAATGGCTATAGGAGAATACTACAATGCGATGGACTTGCTCCGAGTTGTCTCTGTTGCTGAATATTCTAAATTTTGGTCTTCCTCAGCCACTGCTTGAATGAGGCTTTGTGTAATGCTGCATATCCCTTGGCTGCCAGTGATGGCAGCTCCTTCCAACTTGTCTAAGTTACCACTAGCAGCAGGACCTTGGTCATGCTGCATTATCTCTGAGTTATGTCTTGTAGATGCATGATCACCATGACCCTCAGTTTGTTCTGACTGACCTGACTGTTATGTTTCTTTTTTTTCTTGTACTTTTTTATCTTCAGATGAGGACACCCTATGCTAACCTTCTACCATTGGACTTGTACTTGACTAATAAGCATCAAGTATCCCTCTCACTTGCTTAGTCATTTGTGCTTACTCTTTTCCCAATGCCTTCACATCATTCTTTTCCCTCTGCCCTTGACTCCACTGACTAATCGTTTTCTCCATTTCCATTTGTTTCCATCTGATTAGTCATCTTCACCTTGGCTTTTGTATATAAACACATATACACATAGATGTATTCCCAACACTAGTCTTATCTAAACTCCCACCTGAGTTCCTAACCCAATACATTGTTTTCCCTCTTTATCTCCTTGGACTTCTATAAGTCATTGCTCTACTTCTGAGTGAGTGCTCCCTTGTAACTTTGTCTTGATGGCTACTGTCATTAATCATCAAGTCTTACCTTTGTGGTAGTAATCTATTGTCTTGGTTGGGAAACCACCAACATTGCCACCTAAGGAATCCCTTTAAAGACAATCTCTCTTGGAAAACCATCATCTTCACCTCTCAGATCTTTGCTTGTCCTTGTTGGGACCAAGCATAACAAAAGACTAGCATAATCCTCATGGCCTGCCATTGTTGCAGCTAGGCAAAATTTCTCAACCACCCTCAAACCTAAGACCCTGCCTTTGATGGAGTCAGCCTAACTTCTCGCCACAAAACTTCGACCACAAATGCACTTCTCCTAGTGAAGAAGAATCTCCTGATGAAACTCTTTCTATCCAAGAAGAACAAGAGGAAAACCTTGACCTTAGCCACCAACTATTAGGTACTCTTGTCATTCCTTAAGTACCAACACCACTTAGCCTTACATCCATCCAATAAACTCCTCTCTTTGCCCTCCACTGCCACCATCTAGAATCATGTCTTCAACCAAACCTATTGAACTCTGTATTGGAACTCTCAAAATGTTATGCTTGACCCTAGCAAAGTAAGTGAAGACTTGATGGGTGAAGACAATAGTCTTCTAGGAGGATGAGTTGAAGGGATATTTCTTAGATAAGGAGGTTGAGGTTGTTTCAACTGAGGTGATGGGCCACTACCACAAAGGTAAGGCTTGGAGATTGATGACAATAGTTGTCAAGACGAGGTTACAGAGGAGCACTTACTTAGAAGTGGAGTGATGACTTATAGAAGTCCAAGTGACAAGGGAAGAAAAAAGACAATATATTGAGCTAGCAACTCAGGTAGGAGTTCAGGTAAGACTAGCATGAAGAAATGCATGTGTGTATCTATAGGTTTATATACAAAGGCTAAGAGTGGATGACTAATCAGATGGAAAAGAATAGAAATGGAGAGAATGATTAGTTAGTGAGGTTAAAGATAGAGAGAAAAAAAATGATGCAATGGCATTGTCGAGAGCATAAGCATAATAACTAAATATGATGGGAGGAATACTTGACAGGCCCCTAATGGTCAAGTTAAAGGTTAGCATAAGATGAGTACAAGTGTCAGTGAGGTTGGTTCTCATCTGAATAAAAAGGAGTACAGGAAGAAAGAAACATAACACAAAGCCTACAACGGTTTTGCAGAATAGGCCATTCCTTGGCTCCAATCTGTTATGTTTTACCTTGAAGTAAACAAAGAAGTTTGTAGCACTAATGTGAAGAAAATCGCCTTTGCTCTTTCCTACATGACCAAAGGGTCAGCTGCCTCTTGAGTGTCCACTTTCCACAACTTTACTATCTCCAGAGCTACTATCTCTATGGGAACATTTGGTGACTTTACCATGAAGTTTAAGTCTGCTTTCAAACACTATAATGTCACAAATAACATCATAGCTTGGTTATCCACCAAGTGTATGAACTGAGAAAAACACAAAGATAGCTCCTTCTTCTACAACCCCTCTTTTACCCACTTTACTGCCAATTTCCAAAATGCTGTCTCCTAGGCCAAAATCACTGATGACAATGTCCTCATTGGCTACTACTCAGCTGCCATCCCACTTGAACTCATGTATTGTATCATAGCTATAGACACAGTTCCCATCACCATAGATGAGTGGTATAAGAAAGCTGCCTAATTCCAGACACAAAAGGACTGTGCTGATGAAATTGCTAAGCGCAACTTTAGGCCCTCCCTGTTACAATCCCTTTATTTTTCCCTATTTTTCCCCTTATTTTTTTCCTATTTTTCCTGACTCACTGTGGCCACTTTCTTTACTGGCCCCTATCTCTCAACTACGCCTGCCATAGCTCATCTACAAGTCTACTAGGAACCTACCCTGAACCAGTCACATGACTTATGCACAGACCAATGGATCTTATCTGAAGGCTGTGCTGGATCATAGCCATATGTCACTCTAGTTCCATCACCAGATCATTCTCAATGATCTCATTTGATAGCTCTGACTTGGAGTACCGTAATCCTACACCACTTTGCACTCCCACACTGCTTCCAGAAGTGGTTAACTGGGAACAAGTTCGCTCCTGTCCTCAGCCCTGCGCTGTCCCCTCTATTACCTGGACAGATAGTTTACCTACAGTGGTAAATGGCATAGATCCCCAACATGGCGCCCATATGTACTTACCACCTTCGGCCATCAATCTCCATGAAATATTTATCCCAATAGAGGTGGATGATATTATTTGTGAAGGGATTCAACTTGGCCTTTAACAACAGTGAGAACAATATAGACAACACATTCTCAAATGACTCACAGCTGCTTGAGCCAGAGTCAGGGCTAGACTACAGATTCGAGAAAGGACTCCCACTCCCCATCCTCATCCTCATCCTTATCCTTACCTCATTTCTTGTCATTGGTTTAGGGGTCCCACTCCTCCTTCTGCTCTTGAATGTCGTGTATCTCTGCTTAGGCCAAGAGGTGTACTCCGCATCTCTGCACATTACCATACAAATAATTAGCTACTCCACAATAGCTTTCAAATTCCCAGATCCATTTATACCAATAAATCCATACTTTGCTTGTCCTATAAACCTACCTTTGCGCCGATACCCCTGCTTGAATCTTGTCCCTTCACCACCTTACATCTGCACTTCTCCCGTAAGCAGCTCTAGCTCTGAAGAAACCCTCATCTACTCCCCTCAAGCAGCACAACCCAGCTTTGTTTGAATTTCACAAGGACTACCACCACCACCACCAAACTGAGTTCGTATTCCACCCTAAATCTGCACATGGAAAACTACTTAAGAGGGCTCGTCAACTTGAATGATGCAACAAACCACCCTCTCCTAAGAAATGAGCATCATTATTCAAATCACCCTCATCATTGCCATCATTGCCCTCCACGTTAATCTGCTGCCTGCCTCCATCATTCATCTCACTCTCCTCCCCATTCTCACCTTCCTTGTCTTCATCATCATCTGGACCATTTCCAAAGGGGAAGTCTTTGTATTCCACATCTCGTACAACACCCACCACTTTGAATTTGGCGTCTCCAAATGCCCTAATCCCACTGATGCCACCAAACACATAAAAGGAGATAATGTGGACTGGGACACAGCAGCTAACGAGTGGAGTCCAGTAGGCCCTAAGCCCTCTAACCCTGAATGGGCAGATTGGATACTCAATAACATAAACTTTTTGTCCCTTCTTAACCTAGCCAGCCGTATCTTTATGTGCAATGCCATACAAACATACAAAGAAGAACACCACACTTCCCATCCATATTTAGTTGAATCTTCTTCTTCTTCCATACCCCTTTTAGAAACCCCTGATAGTGCTTTAGCTCTACTCCAACCAGGCGGCTTAGCTACCAATTGGCCCCACTTGAAACTGGATGGGAACCTTTATGAGCGAGGAGGACCTAAAACAATAGGTCTGACGAGGGAGTGAATGGAGCCGATGCATTGGGCATGTGTATTGATGACATGCGGAGGTAAATGTGGAACAGTGCAAGTGGTATTTCAATGTTGTATGTAAAGAGCATCCAATAACGAGGATGAAGTGGCAAAGTGCAAGGATAGGGAAGGAGTAGTAAATAATAAGTCCAAGGCCCCCAAGGGAGAGTTAGACAAATGAATAGGACTGGGGATAGACGACATAGAGGTAGGGTTTATATATGTAAGTACAGAGCTTTAGGGTAGGTCATCTGAGTTTAAAAGGATTGAGGGCTGGTGTGAGAGAAGGAAGTAAGGAATAAAGATAAGGAACATGCATAACGAGCAAGGTGTCCGTGTGGTATAACCTCATAGATAAGGCAAGAGTCTAGACTGGGTCTGGACTTGAGGTCACGTGGTTCCCATGGTTATGTGCAAGGATCATGTGACAAGGAAGAGCAGAATGTCACATGATTGGAAAAGGGATAAGTCAGGTGACTTGGTCACGTGACTGCAAAAGTGAAAATATGTTAAGTACAACGATTGAAAGAAAAGTAAAATGTAGCATGAGGTCCTGAACTATAACACTACCCTTCATTCTCCAGCTTTGAGATCCAGTCTCGAGTTGGTGAATTCTGAATAGGAGGGGCCGAATGGGGAGAAAAGAGACATGAATTATTCTTTGGAGATCCTGCGGATAAGGCGTGGAGCCGCGGGATGAGCTGCATGAAAGTTGTTGATGGTGTCTTGAGCATGTTTAAGATTTATGGCGGGTTCCCAGGTGTGATCCACCTTATCCCATCCTTTCCAATGGATGAGGTACTGTAATTTTCCACAGTAAAGACGTGATTGGATGATATAGTCCACTTCATATTCTTTGTGACGGTCTTTTGTCATAGTAACGGCGTTAGGTTTGTAAACATTTTGCCTGGCTAGTGGGGCTTTATAGGGTTTTACACAGGAAATATTAACAGTAGGGTGGATGGTAATGGAAGAAGGAAGAACGAGGGTAACGGCATTAGTGACAGTATTCAACCATAACCAGTTCCGAGTGTTCCGGGTTCCGCATCGGAATCAACATTCCGGAACTGGTTCTGAAATTTTCCCGTGCTGTTCCGGACTTCCGAACTGGAAGTATCACCAGAACCACTTCCAGAATTTTCCTGCACTGTTCTGAACTTCTGAACTGGAAGTATCTTCGGAACCACCAGAACCACTTCCGGAACTTTCCCACACCTTTCCGAACTCGAAAAGATTGGAACAATTGGAAGTACTTGTATGGTATAACCTTTTGTCGCTTAAACATTTAGTGTTCATTCTTCTATTACAACATATCGTTATATTCTTTCAGGTTCATCAACACATCATTACTGATGATATAATACAAGTATACCTCCACCCATAGTATATATATCTTGACCCCACTTATAGACACCTCAGTCATTTTTGCCCACCTTAGGCAGCGGCTGAGGCAAGTACCTTTTTACTTGACTTATACTCTTAGCTAATATACCATAGCATAGGGCATTCCTGCCCATTACTTAGGTGAATTCAGTTGTTTTTGCCCACCTTAGGCAGCAGCTGAGCATAGGGCATTCCTGCCCATTACTTAGAATCTGTCAATTAGGAAGGACGGTGAAGATATGGTAGAGGCCAATAAACTTTTGTGTGAGTTTACAAGCAGGATAGGGGAGGGAGAGATGATCTGTGGAAAGCCAAACAAGATCACTGATAGAATACGTGGGTGCGTTAGAATGTTTGGATTCTTGTGCGTGCGACATCCGGTCATGTGTTCTCTGAAGCATTGCTTTGATTTTGTCATGGGAGCGACCAAGGTTTTTAGCGAACAACCCCCCAGGAGTTGTGTGAGATGTTGTGGGTTCCGATCCCATGCGAGGTGAGTAGTTTCATGTGACTGAGAATGGCGAAGCACCAGTTGCCATTGTGATAGCGTTGTTATGTGCGAATTGAGCCATTTTTAGCAAAAATGCCCAAGAATCCTGGTCTTTTGCCACATAGGCTCGTAGATATGCGAGGATCTCCCGATTGACCCTTTCTATTTGTTTGTCCGTCTGTGGATGGTATGCCGTAGATAGCTTCTGCTGTATGCTGAGGACTTTGCACAACTCCTTTGTGAACTTCAAGATGAATTGTGGTCCCCTGTTGGATAAGATAGTGTTAGGAAGTCCATGGAGGCACTATTCGTGGTCTCTAAATAAGGAAGCTAAGTTCGAGGAGGAAGTGGTTTTCATATAGGGGAAAAGAACAATTTCTTTGGAAAAATGATCTATGATAATTCCTATAGAATCAAAGCCCAGAGAAAGGGGAAGTCCGGTTACAAAATCAATGGAAATATCTTCCCATGGGTGAGAAGCAATGGGTAAAGGAAGAAGTTTTCCTACCAGTGGCTTTGATGAACCCTTTGTGAGGGAGCACACCTGGCAGTGTTCGATATACATGGGAGTGTCTTTAGCAGCGCTGGACCATCAGTAAAACTTTTGAATGGAAGAAATGGTACAGTCGCAGCCAGGGTGACCAGCGACTGGAGAATCGTGAAAAATAGATATAAGCTCATTTCGAAGAGAAGGTGGCACGAAAATGATGCCGTTTGAATTTATGAAAAGTTTGTTCATTGCATAGTATTTGTATTCAACATTTAGCCTAGAAGATTCCATGTGTAATTTAGTTTCAAAATTTGGAGCGAGAGACGTGGAAAAGATGGCTTAAACTCTTGTGGAGCCAAACCCTTTGTTGTTTTGTTCTGACTCGTCAAGAGTCTTTGATTCTGATAGTGTTGGGTTTTCTATTTTTTCAATAATTAGTTGTGCAATGCGGTCAAATTTGGAAACGTGGAAGGAGGAATCAGAATGGTTGAAGAGAATTACACCAATTTCTCCCCTATAATTGGCATCAATGACTCCGGCCATGACATCGATTTTATGCTTGAAGGCGAGGCCTGATCATGGTGCAATTCTCCTGTAAGTTCCAATAGGGAGTTAGATCTTGACATAGGTGGGGATGAGTTGTTGATCGTGGGCAGGGATATCAAGATCAATAGTGGAGTATAGGTCAAAGCCTGCAGTGGAGAAAGAGCCCTTCGAGGGTAAGCAGGCATTGGGGGAGGTTAGTTTGACAGGAATAGATAAGGAAGAGGAACGGAGAACATCTGAAGTGAAAACAATGATGTTCTTGTTTAATTTATTGACTGCATCGCCGTGATCTGGGCAACGGGATAAAGCATCAGCACGTCCATTCATGTTGCTGGGTTTGTAAACGAGTGTATAGTTGAACTCTTGTAAGAGTTCATGCCATCACACCTGGCAACCAGAAAGCGTTTAAGGCTTTTTCCAGTATTCAAGATTTTTATGATCTGTCTAAATTTCGAAGTTAGCCTTTCCAATGAGGTAAGGATGCCACTCTGCAAGAGTGCGTATAATAGTGAGCAACTTCTTGTCATAGACTGGGTTTGCATTCGACAGAAGAAAAGGAATGAGAAAGAAAAGCACAAGGGCACCATAACTTATCCTCCCCTAAGACCAATAATACTGCACCGGTGGCGATATCACTAGCCTCTGTTTCAACGCACATGTCTTTAGAGGAATCAGGGAATGCCAGAAGTGGCACGGTGGTAAACTGTTTTTTGAGCGTGTCAAACACCGTTTGTTGTGCCTCCCCCCAGGTGTAAGGAATATTTTTCTTTGTGAGGTCGTTAAGGGGGCGAGTGATCTGTCCAAATCCATTAATAAATCATTGATAATAGTTACATAGTCCCAGGAAAGATTGGAGTTGTTTTAATTTGGTAGGCGCTGGCCAGTCAAGGATGGCATCTACCTTTTTTGGTTGCATGCTGACACCGTTGGCTGAAACTGTCATGCCTAAAAAGTCAACTTTGTCAGCATTAAATACACATTTTTCAGGTTTTGCATAAAGGTTGTTCTCACAAAGTCTGCGGAGGACTTCCTTGACAACCTCAGAGTGTTCATCGTCGGATTTTTTTTTTGTATAAATACACATATCGTCCAAGTAGACGATAATGATGGCGTACATGTCGTTGAATATGTCATTCATCATCTGTTGGAAGGTAGGCGGACTGTTAGTCATGCCAAAATACATTACGATGGGCTCGTAAGCTCCAAGCGGTGTTACAAACACGGCTTTCCACTTGTCGCCTTCTTTGATGCGAACATTGTTGTATCCCCACCTAAGATCAAGGCAGGTGAATTTGTCTGCACCTTTAAGGCAATCAACAAGTGCTGAAATGAGTGGAAGAGGATAAGAATTTTTTACTGTACCCTCATTTAAATATCGGTAGTCCATGACAAGACATTTTTCACCTGTCTTTTTAGGAATAAAGAAGACTGGTGCCATTTGAGGAGACTTGGAAGGGCAGATATAGCCCTTCTCTTGCTTGGAAGCTATAAAACTACAAACTTCTTCGAGTTCAGCATCAGATAAAGGAATTACCTGACCCTTTTTGGGTACAAAGTTGGGTTTGAGATCGATGGTGTGGTCCCATGGTTTGTGGACCGGCATCTGTTGTGATTCGTTTTTACTGAAAACATTGAGAAATTCGTGGTATTGAGGAGGTACCTTTTCGGTGAGGCCTTCCTCAATGGAATGGATAGAGGCATTCTAGATGCCGTGAACGAGGTTAGCTGCATTGATCATAATACAGTTACAGGTGCAGCAGCAGAAGTTGATTGTTTTTTCAACCCAGTCAATGAGGGGGTTGTGGCGTTTAAACCAGTTGTAGCCTAAATAAATCTTATGAGTTCCTAAATTAGTTACCAGGGCATCTACACCCTCAGAGTGTCCTTGGTATGATAAAACTAAAGAGATGTAATCAGTGATATTGCTGTGAGATGAGGTCGACCTGTCTGCATTAGAGATAGAATGAGGAAGAGATAATTTTTTGGTGGAAATGTTTAGAGACTGTACCTATTTTTTGTCCACAAATGTCTGGCAAGTGCTAGAGTCTAATAGAGCCTTTTCTGTTGTTTTTTGCCATTTGTTGTTGTTTTTGTAATAAATATTGGTAGCAATTTTGAATTTGTTGCCATCGAGGATGATTCTGAGGTTAAGGTTAGTAGGGGAGGATTTTAAAAGAGAAAAAGATTTAGTCAAAGATTTTTTATTTTTTTCAGGAGAATTAAGCACATGTTGTTTTACTTCTGGTGCCATGCTCAATTGAGACACTCCTTCAGAAGGCGTAAGAGAAGAACTAGATAATATAAAGTTTGATGAGTTATCACCAACCAACCCACCATCCATCTCCCCTAAGACTGAGAACCGATTGTGAGAAAAGGAAGAAGAAAAGTAAATAAAAGAAGAAACATTGTCCTCAGCCGAATGAACACCTCCCAGGTTCATTCAGCTTGGCCTTTTCCCTTAAGTCTGTCGGCAGCTAGCTGCCAGGCTTGTGCCGTGAACATATCAAAATAGAAGGCCTTCACTTCCTCTGTCTGCCACGGCAGGGCAGCTGAGGGCGCTGGTGAAGGCACAGGATGAGATGAGGTGGGGACAGGGGTGATACCAGTGGTCGGGGCAAGTTCGATCTCGTGGATATTGGATCGTGGCGGAACATAATGGGTTTGACTGGTAGTGGGGTCGAATACTTGTCGGCCATGAGAACGATGGGGTTTCTTGCAATTGCGAGAGAGGTGACTGACCTCTTCACAGTTGTAGCATTTGCTGGTTTCAGTGTTTGACTGGATAGCCCACGTGTCCATTGGTGCCCTCTGACTGGGCTGCATACCAACCTCGGTAAATCGGGGCTCG
>JBBPQR010000450.1:0-11089 GCA_038092615.1 Boletus sphaerocystis | reverse complement strand
TAGGGAGATATATTACCGACCGAGAGTCGGGGGCAGATGCACCGCCGAGTGAGATGCCACTCGAGTTTGCGGGGAAAAGAGGACAAGAGATGAGAATGTGATACATGCATAGTCACGTGTTACAAAGATGGCGTATTCTAGTCGTCACCCAGAATGAGTTTGATTCCTGAAGAGAGATGAGCAGAGGGGAGTAGCGGCGAGGAAAAGACTGACGATCGATGATGTCGAGATATGCCATCGACGCTGGACTGTCTGGATACTCGTCCAAAAAGCTCACGCCATAGTCTGCACTTTTACCGATGCGAGGGTCGAGCGGCACTTTTCCCAACAACTCGACACCGGTCTGTTTGGCCAACCTCTGAGCACCACCCGTGGTTGGTTTGAATATATGACTGGGTGTCTTGCAGTTGGGACAGACGAAACCGGACATGTTTTCGACCAAGCCGAGGATGGGAAGGCCGACTTTACGACAGAAGTCAATCTCCTTGTGGACGTCTTGGAGGGCGACATGCTGTGGGGTGGTGATGAGGATGGCCCCATCGATGCCGGTGTCTTTGAGGTACTGGACGATGCTGAGGTGTTCGTCGGAGGTGCCGGGAGGGGTGTCGATGATGAGGTAATCAATGTCGCCCCAGTCTACGTCCTTGAGGAACTGTGCGATGAGACCATTCTTCTTGGGTCCCCTCCACATGACCGCATCACGTGACGAGGGCAGCATGAATCCGACGGACATGACGGCGAGATTGTCCTGGACATAGACTGGAGACCACCCCGAGGATGATGAATGGACCTGTTCTGAGGCGATGCCGAGGATGGTGGGTATGGATGGCCCACATATGTCGAGATCGATGATGGCAGTTTGGAGGTGGTCGTCGGCAGCAAAAGCAGATGCGAGTTGCGCAGCAAATGTGGATTTGCCGACGCCGCCTTTTCCAGAGAGGACGATGATCTTGTGCCTGACGGAACGGAGACGATCTCGGATGGCAGGATCAGGGCCATCTGGCGTATTGTTGGTCGCACATATCTGCTGGTTTGGACAGCCATGACAGGCGTCTGCTTTGCCAGCGATGTCTGATTGTGTACCCTAAGGAGGGGTTAGAATAAAATAAAATAAAATAAAAAAGAGGATTTTTTTACCGGACAATGAACTGGTGGAATGCAAGGAAGCATGTGCAAATTTGAAACGCGAATGTGTGATGGAAAAAACAACCGGCATCTCGGCTGCACCTAAACCTAATGAGTACGCATCGAAGCAACTCCGTGCGAAGCCTCGCTAGCTTTTTATCGTCACCCGGTGCCAATCTTGGCCGCCCAAAGACCGCTTTTTGTATTCTCTCCTTCATCCCCCTCCCCCATGTCTTGCAAACAAGCTCCGTTCGCAATAGACTTTATCATCATCGGTGCTGGTCCGTATCTCATCATAACACCCCGCCTCATACTCTCATCAACACCCCTTACAGGCGTCACCGGTCTCGCGACTGCTCTCAGGTTGCGTCAATCTGGTCACAGAGTCACCGTGGTCGATAAAGGCACTGGTCCTCGCGAGGTTGGATCCTCGTCCCATCCCAATTCTCTCTCTTATGCCCCTTCAGAGAAGAGGCGGCGCTCATCTCACTCCAAATCCTACCAAACTTCTTTGCGAATGGGGCTTTGCAAGACATCTCAAGAAATATGCACTCTCCATACGATCAACTCAGTTCAGATCAAGTGGGTCTCGTCTCCTCCGCTGCCACGCTATTCAAACGTCTACCTTTTTCAGTTGATGACGGTCACGTGATCGGTTGTATCCCTTGGCGAGAGGACGTGCTCCAAGAGTCCGGTGCCGACTATGCCGTGATTCAGGTGAGCCGAGCACTCCACCACGTTTCGAATCCGTGCCCAGTCGTGTACAGTACCGCGACTTGTGTCAGATCCTATTCGACGCCGCAAAGAACGCCGGGGTACACTTTCACTTTCAGCTCACCGTCGCCTCTGTTCAACCTGACTCAAGGCGTCCACGTATCATTCTCTCCAACGGTCGGTCAATGTCTGCCCATGTCATCATCGGTGCGGACGGTCCCCGCAGCATAGTCAGGGAATCCATCATCGGACCAACACAAGAAACGTTTGAAGGACACAGCGTTTACGTGTGAGTCCCTGGATTTTCCCAGAAACTAACCAAAACTCACCATACAAGGACCGCCATTTCCCGAGATCAATTAAAGGATGACCCGGAATTATATGAACTCACCGCATATAAAACAGATTTTCCAAGCGTATGTAGATTCATTTGGCCTTCTCAATTCCTCACTCGGAGCAGTATACAGTATGGACGGGCGAAAATCGACATGTAGCCGTAATCATGACAGTACGCCGCACCAACGATCGCCCACTCCCACTTGCTGATCAGCCCTACGCACCAGGATCAAGGGAGAACGTGTTGTATCCACGCATTCTTGCCAGAGGCCGATACAGAAGGTCGTGTTGACGGCAGTACCGCTTTCGATGGTGTATCAGTCGCATCAAATAAGCTAAAAATCCAATGCGATCCTAGGCAAGTAACCACCCAAATCTACCCTGGAACTCTCGAATATCCCCTTGCTAGGCTACGACGATTGTTGGGTCGCGCTCCTTCATATCTGCGTAAACGAGTATACCACCGCGACTTTGCCGAGGACTGGGTAGATGAGTACGGCAGATTGATTGTCATGAGTGAATCAGCATATCCAATATGGGTAAATACGTTTGGTACATCCGATACGCGTGCTAACCTATTTCCAAGCCGTTTCACATGCAAAGCTGTAGCCTGCCAATTGAAGATGCCGGAGTGCTCACCACGTTATTCTCTTATCTCAAATCTGAGGAACAAATACCATATCTTTCTCAAGCTTTCCACGAAATTCGTGAACCTCGCGTTTATTCCATATTCTCCAAAGAGACAAAAGGGTTGGGCAGCCTCTGGATGCCTCCCGGTCCTGATCGGAATGGGCGTGACGAAGGTCTCAAGATGATGTTGTTCGAAGGTCACAAGGCGTGGGACGAAACCAGACTACGTTGGCAATGGGACGAAATTTGTGAGGTCTTTGCCTACCATGCTAGAGAGGCAGCCGAAGATTGGTGGGTGATGTGGGGAATGCTGAGGGAGAGGAGCCAACAGATGAATGACTTGTATTGAGTTGGATACCCAACAGCCTTGACGGGGACAATGAACGACAACGACGCAATTGTATAGATACCTTGCCTACTACCCTTCGCTTTCATACCTGATACCAACCATTACCTCTCATGTTGCAAGACTATCAATATAGGCACGCCCAGGAGTCAGTCTATGGTAATGCGTGTGTATTGTATGGGACAGACATGCAGACTAGCATTAGACTCTATCGCCGTGAGGGAACGTCTGTTATTCACGTATAGCAGCCTCTGCACACGGCGTTAGATACAGACTGGTCGACAAAGACGAGGAAACTCACTAAAGAACTCGTACGAAAGCCAACACAGAGCATTGCTGGGCATGTGGGTCAATATGCGCGGGGAGATGCCTCGCCCAAAGCCTTTCATGCCATCCCGTTTCCAGACGACTCTAAACGCGTCCATCATGCCACCAAGCCTCCGAATTTCAGGGTCTAGCGACGTGCCGCGCGTCTGCAAGAGCGTCTTGGCTACATCAAGTGGGGTGGTCACACCAGCAGCGACGCCACCTGCCACACCACCCGCAATCATGTGTGTCACGGGAGAATACTCTCCTTTCGGGTTCAACACCTTTTTTATTTGTTCGTAGACCGTGAATTGCACAGCCGTGAACGGGACTGTCATCATCAATGTTGTAGGGTACGACACATAAAATGCGGCGAGTCCTTCGGTACGATAGACCACATTGATCGCAGTGAAGACGGAACGGAACTCTGATTGATGTACCTGCATCCGTTGTTTGATCACTGTAAGCAAAAGATGGGGTTGGGTGGGCAAAGATGACGAGAGACGAAAATGAAGAGCGCTCACCGTCAAATGGGTTCATCAACGCATCGCTAGCGACCGTGGCGGACGCACCAGCCAGAGCTATCACAGAACGGTGAGCGACGAAAGTAGTCGATGGAGCAAGACACGCACACGTCGCTAGCCACTGATTTCCGGCCTTGTGGCCACCCGCGAGTTCCTTGACAGCTTCATACGTTCCAAAATGTATTGCATGAGCAGGTCCCGCGCCAAGTATCACCGAGGACACGCCTCGCCACAGTGCTCGCATGCCCTCCGTAGAGGATATTCGAGTGAACGCGTTTCCGATACCCGTGTATACCGCTGCAGGCGATGTGGCAAATACCTGCATCCGTGTCTGACCACGAGGCATGTCAACACGACGCAGTATTTGAGAGATTGGACACCAACCTTGATGCTGTCTATGGGAAACATGACGGCGTGCTCCGTTATGCCTGCCTAGGGAAACATCAGTACTATTGGTTCGTCGCAGCCAGCTGTGTCAAGAGCAACTAGCGTGTACGACTCACCATGGCACCGGCCAGCATATTAACCTTGCGAGGTACGGATGAGTGAGATGTGGCTCATGCACGAAAATCGAGACGTACCGTGAATCCCGCATTGAATGGCAGTCCTTCGTAGTCAGTCTCCTCCGTCATGAATGCAAGTTTGCGTGCGTCGGGATTGATTTCAATGCCAACGTGGAGTACGTGGCACGCGAACGCAATCGAGAGTCGGGGTAGAACGGCAAAAACGAGATGGCGGCTAAGAAAAGTAGCACAGCTGATGAGGGTGAGAGAGCCCGGCTTTTTTCTCCACAACACCTCGCGTCGGGAAAAGGACAAAGGAGAGTGCAACCCATTTGGCGACACGTGTACATGGTGATATACATTCTATTCTCGTAGGAGATACACAATCCTTCAAACCGCACCAACTTGTCTAGCCTTGTCCTCGGTAGCTAATCTGTCGTGTTCTTCGATGTCCCTGGGGAAACACATTCAGTGGTGACAATGCCATCGAGCTTGCAGAATACTCACGCAGCTTCCCATGGATAGTCCAGCCTGGAAAAAGAAAAATCTAATCAGCATTTCTCAGCCAAGCTATCCATTCACACATCTCACCATACATCGCCCACCTCTGCACCAGCGAAATACCTAGTGGAAAATCATCCGGTTGTGCATGCGAGGCTGAACAATCAAGATTTACGCGGTGTCCGGCGGTAGCTCCCCAAGCTTTGGTTTCAGCTTGTTGTGCACAACGAATATTGCAAACTCGGTGCGATGAGCGTCGCGTTCAGACTCTGGGAGTGCCTGCAGCTCTTTCTCGACATCCTTTCGGAGTTCCGAAAGGGCGTACCTAAGAGCGGATTTAAGAACATGAGTCGGGAAAAACCACTCAGTTTCTCTCACTGGAGCGTTTTTCGCGTATCATCGATTTCATCCTGAACTGAACTGCATATCAGATAACACGACTCGAGGGCCGATCACTTACCACAATGACAACTCTGCGGCCCAATAGAGTCTTGCCCGGATCAGGTCCTCTATGAGTTTGGGATACGCGATATGTCGTGATCGGGCAAGGAAAACACTGACAACCATTGTGTACGAACGACCTCACTGCCTATCTGCTCTGCAGTCGTTCCTGGGATAGCTTCGTAGAGAGAGAGACCGATAGCTTGAATGGGAATGTTCTTGTGCGTGGACAAGTCTTTTAGGAAGGTGCGCTGTATCATAAGACATGTTTCAGAAGTTCATCAAGCACATTTGGGAATGATGACCGAGCTTACCAATACTCGGGCAGGAAAGAACCCCCTGGGCCGAAAAATGGATCAATATGATTTGCCATCGCATATTGAGCGGACTGACCCTCCTCCTGAAGCCTCAAGTCAGACGCATCGCTACTCAATTGACGCCAAGTACGAACCGATTGCGACGAACAAATTCGGCTTGAAGGTTGCGATCTTTTCAGCGCTGGCCTTGATTATATTGTGGATGTCGTTGTAGGTAGCACGGAGGTGCTCGATTTCGCCCATCGCAAATATGAGGGAGAAGACGGGTGGCGATCAGTTTCTGATGATCACAAGCACGTGACCAATATCACCCTCTTCCGCAACCGCCATGGCCGACGAGGGCGAACCGTCCGCGCCTCCCAAAGCCATCGCAAGTCTTGCCAAAAAACCGTCGGACGTGACCAGGCAGGGAACCCAAAAACTCAAGTTCGTTCCAACGCTACCATCACGGAGAAAGAAAGAGTACGCGATACGCGCATCTGGTCACTCGTTTGTTCTCATGCAGTAGATCCACAGAGAAGTAAAACAGGTATGCAACCTTTGTCTTCTTCACACATCCACGAACGATGGCTCTAGGAAGCTTCCCAGTCATCCGTACAGCCATCAGACAAGGGAAATGCCAGAGGCCGTGGCAGAGGGAAAGGTCGGGGAGGTGAAGGAAGAGGAGCTGCACCTCGACCGCTTCCAGCTGAAATGACTGCAAGTGGTCCCTTTGCAATGGGTCCAGCTCTTGCGGGCACCTCTGCTCGGCGTGCTACACCAAGGTCAAATCTCACCCCACAAGGACCTACAAAAGGGTCAGCGTTAGGTGCCAACCTGTCGAATTCGGCTGCGCCAACGTTGAGAAAAGACAAGCAACGTGAAAATCCGCTTGTTGACCCGGACCAGACACCAAAAAACGAGAGCGATGACGAGGCTTACTCAGAACCAGACGAGGGTGTCGAGATCATTGACATGGAGAATGTGCGGCAGTTGGATTGGATGGCACCGGAGACGCTGCAACGCGAACGACGAACCCAAAGAAAAAGGCGAGTCAAGACAGAGGTGGAGGAGGATTCGTTGCCACCAGTTTCACAAGGTATGTGTCTTCTTTCGTCTGTCCACTCCAAATTACATGGATCCATAGGACCTTTAGGTGAGGATGTGGACCGTTCAAACGCGCTCGATCCGAGCGACAGTGAGCAAGAAGAATTTGAAGATCTTATGGAAGATTTCGCAATGCAATCTAGCGTGACAGAGGTCCGTACTCTTATTGCCATCGAATCACGAATACACAAAAGTAATGTTTTCAGGAGGGCATCCGACAGGAGCGGTTATACTTTTTCCAGTTTCCAGAACCTTTCCCAACATTTGTATCGACACCAGAATCCCCAAGGGAAATGGACGTGGTCACCTCGGATCCAGGCCCTTCTACACTGAAGCGTAAAGTGTCGTTTGCAGCGGATGTCAAGTCCCCAGCATCTTCGCCAGCACCGAAAGAGACGTCAAAGGTAGATGGCGTGATTGGCCAAGTCGAGGTCTACCGTAGCGGTGCCGTAAAGATGCGTTTGGGCAATGGAATCGTGCTGAATGTATGGACATTTTTGCGAGCATCTTTGCGATATACCGACGCAGGCATTCCAGGTTTCAGAAGCAACGCAGCCATCGTTCCTCCAGCAGGCAGTCTACTTGGACATGGAAGATAAAAAGCTTCATGTACTGGGCGAGGTCAACAAGAGATTCGTGGTTTCCCCGGATCTTGATGCCTTGTTAGTTTCTATGGAGCTTGCAGACACGGGTACCAGCGCATTCGATGACGCCAATCTCATCAAGATGGACTCTGTTTCATGATTCAATGGGGTCTGATGATGTCTGCGTGTAAATCCATAGACGAATACAAGATGAAAATAGAGTACTAGAATGAAATGTGGTCAGCACGATGATGTGCAGGAGTGAAAGCAAAAAAAATTTCAGAAAAAGCGGAGGACGTTGTCCCACCGAAGGTAGCTGAGATGGTTTTTCTGCAGTGCAGGACATCTCCTGCATAAAGCCAAATGCCTCAAACATCATGCAAGAAAGAGTTGGATGGTTGGGCAAACTCACCGTGAACGAGGGGATGAGACAAGGTTCGAGTTGGAGCGATGACTTTTTATACTTGTCGATGTAAACTCCGACAGCATGTCTTCCGACTCGCCAACACCACAGTTTTCCTTTCAATCCTTGTCGGATGCACCTCAAACGACTTCGACTACCGTCGCACCTTCTCAGCCGCAGTCTCGTCAAGCGGCAGAGGAGGCGCGCAAGGACCGCACCTTGGCAGAATTCCTCCTCATGCTCGACGAATATGAACCCCTGGTATGTCGAATCCTCATCTCCTCAACTCAACTCACCCGTGTCGCAGATCCCCAACGATGTCACTGATTATTATCTCCAGAGAGTCGGATTCGAATGCGAAGACGTCCGCCTGTAAGTAGATTCCTTGTCATCCCAATGTACACGCATCCATACCCTTTTGTCAAGCAAACGCCTTCTTTCTCTTGCTGCCCAAAAATTCGTCTCCGACATTGCCTCTGATGCATACCAACATGCTCGTATACGCACAAATGCAGCGAGTGGGCGGGCTCGCGCAGCTGCTTCAGGTCCAGGTGCCAAGGTTCGTATTTGCCAACCCTTGCTCTAGTCGTCTCCTGACATTCCCCAAGGACAAAACAAGAACGACGTTGACCATGGACGACCTTAGTGCTGCACTGGCCGAGTACGGCATCAACGCCAGAAAGCCCGAGTTCTACATCTAAATTGTACTTGTCGTGTCCCGGTCCGGGTGTAACATTTACCTCGAGCTAATAGATGATCAATGACAGACGATCGTTGCCCTCTCGGCGGATTTCTTCTAGCAGTAGCTCCTTGAGCCTAAATGAGACCAAGTTTCTCCCGAATCTATCAAACTGTCTGACTACGTGTGATGTCCGTCGTGCAGTCCAGCACATCGACGAAGTGCGAATCATCAAGCAGGTGACTCTTCAGCATGCGCAGACGCGTTGGAACCAACGATGCAACTTTCTATCACCTCGGTCGATGCGTAGCAACGCCCATACTTCCGTGTTGGTCTGTAACCGCCATTTAATGACACCTTTGCGCGCAACACCACACGATTCGTCCGCTCCCATGATCATGCTTGCGTACAATGCCATACCTGGGTTCGACTCTCGGGAGATTAGCGGAGACCTTGGAGATAAAGATGTCGTGAGACATCTTCTGCCGCGGAATGAAGGATTCCGTCAACGTCTGGATCCCAGCCAGATCACGACAGAGGATGACACGTCTGATGGGATGCTCACATGCATCAAATAATGACCTTCCCCGATCTCCATCCATACCGGCGTGAGATGATGGCTATAGCATCGCGTGCCATCTACGCCGAGCTCATGTCGGCATGGGATGATGCCATCAAGCCCAGGCTGACAATCAACTGATATCCGATGCGGAGAATGTTTAATAACAAGCCGCCAGAGTTGGACCAATAACGTCGGACCATTCGACTCTCTGTTCCACTAGACATAGGTCTTGTATAGCCCGCGCAATATATTGTCAACGTCCGATAAAGTCGCCTCTTTACGAGACACTTCCAGATATGCCTCCCCCTTCTCGTCTTCAACAGGATCGGTGACCCGAGAGACCACATGCCAGTGTTGAGGATGCAAGCCCCGAGAAAAGACCTCGATCACTGCTGGTTCTCTTGGATGGTTCGTCAATCCTTGTCCAGCAGTCAGTAGAGTGATCTACCTGTCCAATATCCCCTTTGCTTCAAACAGGTAATCCGAGTTGAGGTCCGCTTCTCCGGTTGCATGCACATAATCTCCGGTCTTGAGGACGTGGCCGTCTTTAGGCCGGAGTATCTTTGTCGCGGATGGCAGTGAGGCCGCCATGTTGCTGGATATAAGATCAGTCGATGCAAGCCAACGCCAAGCACACTTACCGTTGGCTGTCCTCGCTTACGATCCGTTCCACGTCTTCAAGCAGGCACAGGGATGGTTTCACCAAGGCCGCCACGTCATCCACGCCAAGCAGCGCAAGAGCGTATTGGCCGTGCTGCGAAACGTATTGAACGCCTGCTACGTAACAACAACATCCGTGCTGACCTTGAGCAGATATACCCTCCTCCGAGAAGTTGCCAGCGATTCGTCGCCAGGGGCAAGAAACACGTCTGTCCAAGTAAACTGCGGTTTTTCGTGGTAGGCAGTCCTTGATGTCTCAACACTCTGTAATGAGCAATTCGGTAGAACCTCTGAGGAATCCAAAGTGGGCGAAGGAACTCTAGACGGACGGGGTGTATCCGTTTCCGGGGCATCATCATCCAGCTTTACTGGATGTTTTTCGTGATCATCCAGTGCAGGAGGCTTCTCCGTGGGTAAACCAAATGAATTATCAGAAGCTATCGCGTCCTCCAGCGCGCTTTGATTGACCTGCGCCTCAGCGCGTCCAGATGGAGAATGGGGGACAACGCCATTGCCCGTATTTATAACCAACTCCTTGGGATGGTGACCTTTTCCGAATGATGGCCATGCCCATTTCCGGACGTCCATGCTCATACTTATGCTAACACCAAGAAACCCACCAGATGGGGATGGTTCCGTCCGTGCCGTCCGTCGGTCATCGTAATCACCGCGGTTCACATCGTCCACTCCTTCTGGTCGAGTCGTCGAAGCGGGCAGAGTAGCGGGTCCAGGTGCCGGAGTGAGGTGGTTCATTAGATGTCGTGCCAATGCAACGGGGTATTGTGAATTTCTATATCTGCTTGAAGGAGCGACATGACTTGGCGTCAACACAAGTGCAGCAACTCCTTCGGGTATCTGGGATGAGAAATTATCGATGGTAGGATGGATTAATTGATATGATGGATGGAGAGGCAAACCTAAGAGGGAGAGAATGAACTGCCATGCGACTATGACGAGGAGATATGTGCGCACCGAGGTTCACACCAAAACTAAAATCCTTGTCTAGATCCCACGTCCATGCCCAGACGGCAAAGAATCGCTCAAGCTGTAATTCTAAAGCTTGCTGTCCCAAGGAAGACAATATCGAAGAGAAGGAACCATGGGTCAACTGAGAGCCACGGTGCATCAGCCCCCGAGGTACAAAACAGACATAAAATCGAACCTTGAACTGCTCATAGCCTCGCATGAGATGTGCTCGTATCGCAAAATCATGTAGCGTGCCATCATGGTATTCCAGCTGTGATGCTTGGGTCTGTTCCTCCTCCTTGGCTTTCCCCTTGCCTTTATCTCGGGTCCTGGGCTTTACGGTTGGTGCACGCGGTGTCTTTGCTAGCTCGACGGCCTAAAGGATTGAGAGCTCAAGGAGATGGCA
>JBBPQR010000449.1:0-11124 GCA_038092615.1 Boletus sphaerocystis | reverse complement strand
GACCGTACTCCGCGGCGACTGCGCGTTGGCGATGATGTCCGGCAAGAGGCCCTCGAGACGGTCCATACCGAGTCCGGAAAGGACCTCGCTCAGTCCTTGCGCTGCGCCTTGCCGATCGACGCCCGACGTCTCTGTCTTGAGCTTCCTCAATAGGCCAGGAACGAGATCGGGGAAATGGACCTCGCCAAGTCGCTCGACGAGCGTGCCGAGGGACTTGGCAGCAGTCGCACGTGCCTCTGGAACGAGGTCGACGAGTACGACGAGTACCATCGGCAGCAAAGTCGACAGGTACGGCACGAAATCCTTCGAGTCCGTCAGCGATGCCAAGTTACCAACGATCTGCGCAGCCGTCTTCTTTCCCTCCGCTCCACGCTCTCTCAACCCCCGTTCAATGATCGGAATGACCTAGAACGGTCCAACGTCAGTTCGCTCGCGCTCCCAAACAAAAGAAACCCGTCAACACACAAGAGCCAACGACGAATGGTCGATGTAATGCATAAACGACGTCTTGAGCAACGCCGACAACGCGTTCGTCGTCTTTCCCGGATCCACGAGCGCCTTGAGCAACGCCGGCACCAACGCCTGAATCTCCGGGTTGCTCATCTTGGCATTGTCAATGCCGAACGTATCAAGTCTGGAATCCAAACCAGAGGCCCTGAGTTATGGATGATGACAGCCCTGAGCGCGGCGAGTGGGAAGAAGTGGTACATTGAACTTAGAAGGGGGTGTGTTGAGAGGAGGATGACGTTGACAATGCCAAGATGAGCAAAATTAATCTCCGAGATTGTCGGAGTATGAATATCAGTACGCATTTGTGGCGCACACCTATCTACTGATCGCACCGACGACGATGACGATGGCAGAACGATCACGACAAACAAACGGGAACGTCGACGGACTCGCAGAGTACAAGCGCGCTCAAGAGGGTGGATAAAGAAAGTGGAAGGTGCGAGTACCACGCCTCACACTCGACGTGTTCTGACGCGTTAATCAGCCGGAGGAGGATGTCGTGTTATACGACGAGGTAACTGAAGAACAGTACAAGGGCATCGTCAAGTGCAGGCTTCAGAGAGATGACCTTGTCGTGGACGACGGTGTCGGCGGATACATGGACAACGACATGGATGATTGGACAGGGCAAAATGATGCAGACAAAGAGGATGAAGAGGACGAAGTTCGCACCCGCAGGAGCTGTAAGCATTCTTCAGATCTCTGGTCGCTCTCTTTAGCTTGATTGTCGAACAGCCAAGAAGGCCGCCGGAGGATCCACCAAAGCAAAACTCAAGCAAAAGGCAGCCCCACCAGCTGCTAAGCCTTCCATTAGCGCGTATCGACCAATCATATCTGCAGAGCAAAAGGAAGATTTCATAGCTAATTTACTGACACGGCAGCCATTCCAGCACCGGTGCGGTCAAAGAAACGAAAGTCTTCACCCGTCTTGGATTATGACGACCGCTCCTCTTCGCCAGTGCCTTACCGAAAGAACTCCGACAACTATAGCGCCTACTCGTCCGATGGAGCTGCAGACCGTGGACCTTTGTCCAACCCGCCGTCAAGTGATTTTGAGGATTATACATCGATGATGAGCCCGAAGAAGAAAGCACGTGTGGCCAACGCCTCGTCCGGCATAGAAGATCCAACTTGGCGCAGGCACTGGATCCCGGCGGACGAGTTCGAAGATGCACCTCACCAACGCTGGTCTGCATGCCCTTCAGAACCAATGGACTCAGGAACAACCCAGACAGGCGACACAAGGAGCCGCTGACGATGTGAAAAACGAGATTGGCTTTTCAGGCATTTATTTGCTCTGGGAGGGTCTATCACAACTCAAACAGACAACCCTCTCATCGTATTCTACCTCTCCACCCGGATTATGATCGTCACGTCAGAGTACCACTTCACCCCTGCCGATGTGCGTACGCGTATCCATCCTACTAGTATCCGTCCTTCCTCGTGAAAGCTGACCATCCTTACTCTTCTTGACTGGGATGTTTTTCACCATCGTAACTTCCACCGGGATGATCGTCTTGTCGATGATCATCCCACGCCTCGTCTGCTTTCTGCGTCCACACTACCGCCGAACAAGCGCATGATGTCCTCTGGCGGACGAAGGTCTCAGCAACGGTGCCATATCGGCACCAAAGACCTCGGATCACCTAGATGTACACTTGGCGTTTGTGTCCTACGTCATCGCGGCCATTGCGTTCTTGTGCGCAGCCGCATCCACGACGCGCCTTGGGATCGACCTCTGTAAGAGTTTGGTAGTGATTGTTTTTTCGTCCGTTGACACTTAACGCGCATGATACACAGCTGCTGTGCTCATTGGACTTACGTGGGCGCACCATCCAACGACTCGGAGCCTGGTGATCAGCTCCATTGATCCACTGAAGCAAGGTCAAATTTGGATTGCGTTCACGCAGGATAGGCACTAATTGTGTAGAACGCTCTAGGAGAGGGATTTATGGTCCACAGCGCAGGCAGGGTCTTGTCGCTGATCGTCATGGGTAGCATTTTCGCTGCGACGATCGACACGGCGCCCTTGCTCTTGTTTTGTGTTCACCTGGTGAGCGCGCCAATGTTTCTGATCCCTCTGCTGATCGCTGATCATTTTTGTACATGTAGATCGTCGTTCTCATCAGTCCTGCACTGCTGTTGCTCGTTAGAGACTCGGATAGATTCCGCGAGTCAAGTGAAACGTAAATCAACCAGCGCTTGCAAGACATGTCATTTAATCTTTCGAGATTACATATATTTGGTAGTGGTATGAAAGTATCACAGAAAGATTGACATGTACGGATGCGCGATTTCATGGGCTGGACCAAGATCGGGTGGTGTAAACTTAAATTACGTAAAACCTTTAAGCAGCTGAATATGGAAGGGCTGACTAACATGGCCGCCACAGTGGAGATTTGGTCACAGCCAAGGTCCGAGACTCCGAGCTTCAAGTTGTCAGAATCAGAACTTCGCCACGCGCTGCCTCGGGATGCAGCCGTCGTTGTGCCAACTGCGTCTCTCCCCTAGACCTTGTCTACAACGACCGCCTTTCCACTAGACCCAAGCCTTCTCACGAGTACAGGTGGCAGCCCTCACAGCGCCACGGCGTCGGCAACCCGCAAGGCATATTTGAGGATTTTGATTGGTGGACAACAAGCCAACGATTAAGTATTACGTCCCCCCTGTCCGCGTAGCGCTAGTAGTGCTAATCTGAAAAGCTACGCGACCCATGCTGGCAGGCGGCGGCCAGCCTCCCCGAAGGTAACTAACTCCGCTTTGGATTCAGGGTTATGCATGCACCAATCGGACGCCTCAGATCCACGGTAATAGAGGTGTCAAGCGATAACGTTACCAATCGTCTGTGCAGATGCGGCTAGTGGGCTGAGATCACGTACACCCCGCAGTGCGCCTATAGCGGCGCCTCCCTCCCTGGTTGCTGACCTGCCTGTCCAAAGCCAGCCAACCCCTCCCCTCCTGGCCATGGCCCTGTGCGCTGACAAGCTGCCTGGTTGCCCACCCGAGGAGCTACGCTGGGCCCAACCGGGCCCTACGACGCTGCCAAAGGCTGCTGCGCCAGCAGGCTCTACCAGCCGTGCACCACCCCTCCATCCCCCATCACCCCGGGACATGCCCGCCTGCAACAACCGGCCTGCCCCAGGGGGCCAGCTGGGCTTATTTGTGAGTCTAGGTTACTTACATCCCTGCCACCCGCTGATGCTGGCCTCCCCTGGGCCAGGATCCTCCACCCTCCACCCAAGCGGAGGGCGTCATAGCTACAGACGTCGACTTCGCCCACCTGCTTCTCTCCTCTGCTCACGCCCTTTCTGAGGAGGACTCGGAGGGTGGGCTGTTGGGCTGTACCCCCTCCGTGGGCGCTAGTAGCCCGCACCTCTTACGTGCTCGTGCTCGTGAGCAGCCCCCCCGCCCCTTCACGCTACGTATGCCCAGCCCGCCTCCCTCTGCTGTGGCCGCCCCTGCCTCTGCACCCCTTGGTCCGCCAAAGCCCCCCTCAAATTCTGTGCAGAAGCACCGGCGTGCTGGGAAGAAGGCCCGCGTGGCCCGCCGCAGGCGTGCAGAGGGTGAAGAGGCTACCAGCTACAAGCCAAGGTCCTCCCTATCCCAGAAGCACGCCCAGCCCCTGGCCGTGCACATCAAAACTAGTATACGAGGTTTTCGGTGTGCCAGGGGCGGGTACGTAGGTCTTCCTCTCAAGGAGAAGGCGTTTTCTGGTCAATACCTTACGCTTAAGGAGCTTCAGAACGAAGGGTTTACCTACATCCCGTGGGACGGCTGGTGAGTAGCGGGCTTAGCCCTTTTTGAAGCGCATACGGGCTCAACCATGTCTCAATTCTGAAAGCACCCCGCTGGTTGTGGTGGACGTGAAGGGCAGGGTGATTGCTGCCCTAGCCGGGGCACCTGGCGGCGAGGGATGGCGCTGCGTGGTGGAGGACGCCACGCGCGAGCTAGTGGAGGCTGGCAAGACTGTTCGCGCTGAGGGTAAGGACCCCTATCGACGGGGCAAGTTTCCGACGCTGGCCGTAGGGGTCTCGTACGGTGGAGGGCAAAAGGTAGGCTTCCTCAGGCTACCCCTTCAGCCGGCCCGTCCTCACTTGCAATGCTAGGAGCCTAAGAACCTGGATCTGGGGCGAAACGTCGCCCTGGCTCAGAGGCTCCTTCAATCTACGGCTGTTAAACGCATTGCTGGCTTTAGTAACAGTGAGTCAGGCCTTGCCGCATCTTGCTTTCTTCTTCTCACCACCCGCTAGGTGCCTTTGCTTTTTATGCACCCAAGCTCCACCACTTCTACGCAGAGAGAGTGGACGCCTTGTTCAAAAAAAGCCCTCAACTTCGCAGGAATTTTCCACGGTGTGCATTTCCTGCAGCTACCTTCAACTGCGGAGGCAAGGTGTTCACTTTGCGCCACCTTGACTCTGCCAACGTTGCACACGGCTGGTGCTCTATATGGGCTGGTGGCAGCTTTGATCCAAAGCAAGGTGGCCACATGATTCTATTTGAACTTGGTCTAGTTATCGAGTTCCCTCCTGGATCCACCATGCTGATTCCATCCAGCGTGGTCAGCCATGGAAACGTTCCTGTTCAAGAGGGTGAAAGCCGCGTTTCTTTCACACAGTACTGTGCAGGGAGCCTGCTTCGGTGGGTTGAGCATGGGTTTCAACCTACAACAGGGCTGTCTTATCAGCGCCGCTCCAAGATTGATGGACCGGGTTCCTCCCGTTTGGTAAAGATGCTAGGCCTTTTTTCTACTTTGGATAGCCTTGCTACCGATCGAAAATCTGTTTTTTCTTATAACTAACTACCCGCATAATTAACTTGAAGTTGAACAAACTACTGTCATGGGTGGTTGAATTAGTTTACTACCAGCAAGAGCATCATCAGCACTAACAGCGTCTGCTGACGTTGTGGCGGTGACGCAGTCTACTTTAGCTCCCCGCTCAGTCCCCAACTCCCCGTGACAGCGTGGATTTGGGCTTTGTCAGCTAGAAACAATCGGCTTTCTACCAAATGAGCACCTTCTGGGAGCCAGCGGGTGTGGGTGAACTCGCCATCATCAACGCTCAGATCACAAGAATACGCACTGCTTCTGGCCAAGTCCACGACTGCAGACGCGAATCAGCATGCGCAAGCATTGCTCCGATTTCGTCACAGCAAACAAGCGTCAGCTTAGGTGATAGGGTCCAGGATTTGTGACGGTGACAGATGCTTCATCGGCGTGGGTCAATCTGAGGAGTGACGAGCATGTGAGTTTGAATGGATAGTATAGAGCCGAAGGGGTTCACCTTCAAGTTGAGCCCCATCACGTTCCAGTCCTTGATCTTTGCATTGGGTGGGTTGTTTACCCATGTGAAGTACATTCTTTAACTAACCACCTGTTGGAACGTCAGCTGTCATCATCTATCCGATGCAAGGAATTGCCACAAGACGCACCGAGATGAAACGAGGTCTGTGGTGCGTTCCATTCGTATAATCGAAACTGCCACACCTGGCCCACCCGAGTCGTCATCACGCACGACCTGGTCGTCCCATAACGCCATGTCAAGACCAGGCGTCGTTCAGCCTAGTGCGGGGTGTCGTTGGTATGAACATTACCTTGGCAAATGTAGTCTCGCTCGCATCGGCGACCATGGCCAACATCGTGATGGCCTGTTCTTGAACGCATCATTTCACCGATTTGCCTGCTTCAGTTCTGGGAACAACCTGTTGGGCAAAGAGTCGCATAGTAATGAATGGTGCAACTAGCCTGAAGCAGACATACGGGAATCGTGCGGATCTGTATGAACAGAATTGAGATTGTTAAACGGCTTGTAGAAGGAATCAGAATGGAACACATGCATTCAATCTCCATCATTCAATCTCCATCTGAGCACTTGCTCCGTGGCTTGAGCGACACCAGCAGTCAGCGTAAACCCTCCGTCCTCTTTGCTCAGTTGACCAGCTATGAAAGCAGATACTAAATGGAACCCTCCCTGTAATTCGAAATAGCACACCTATCCACATCAGCTGGGCAGATATCCGGGACAGAGCATTCTCGAACTGATATGGTGTCAGAGTTACGGAAGGCGTACTGGATGCCAGGCTGATCGCAGACACATTTATGCCAAACAACGACATCAAATAAAGTGCGAATAAATCTATCCATTTCAATAATAATCATGATAATGATAAAAAAAATGTACTCATCCATGGTGTTGTTCTCATTCCAGCCGCAGCTAACACATCCTGTCAATTCGTATGCTGAGGGGATCTATGTTCAATGCGATTCAGAAGATCAACTGTACTGTTTCTGAAGGCGAATGGCCGTGCGTACCATCTGAATGAGCTGTGTTCCCAGCTCGTTCTCATAGGACGTCCATATGGACCAGGCTTGTGATGACACGTCCAGCTGGTTCATTGTTGGTGCAAGGCCCCCATTTTGGATTTCCAGGCTGTACTCGTATTCCAATACCTCCAATGAGCAAGCGACTACATACAACGTTGTCAAAGTATTTTGCGGCTGGCCATCTGAAGGCAAGCAAGACAAGAGATGGAATTAATTACAAAGAGACGATACACGATGCTTACCCGAGGAAGAAGACAACCAGATAACGTCGAGACTAACATTATTTCCTGTTAAGCCATCTGCGTTCATGGCGGTGGAGGTGTTGTTCTGACATTGTGCGCACTAGGGATCGTCAGCCGGCAAAGCAGAAAGTACTTGTGGTCCAGACTTACGCCAAAGTGAGGATTGATACATCGTCATAGACTACTCGATGTGGACGTTCAATTAGTTGAACCCTTTCCTCACCAACCATTCTCAGATGGTCTCATCCACGTCGAGCGTGATCCATCTATCTTTCAATTGTTCCACAACGTCATTCAACTGCAGAGCCACAAAGTCCATGATGGCACTACGCGAGAGCTGGTTGAATACTAGCATTGCATCCAGGCGGTTGAGGAGTTCTGGGGGAAAATATTCTGATGTTCGTTCCATGACCAATGAACCCGCAGTCATTTCTCTGAACTACACATACGTGATGATGACCGACGATCCACTGGTTATCAGAACCTCGCCGTTCTGCTCAATGTCAAGGATGGAGGCGCCGGAAGGGGTATAGGATCCTGCCTCGGCATCCGTAAAGGTGACGGTGCCAAAGTTGGCAAAAGGGACAAGCCCGCCAACGACGGTGTAGTCTTCAATGATCCACTCCGCACGGAGGAAGTCAGATATGTGGACACTGTGTCACCATTGGTCAGGTTCTCGATCGTTGCGGTGCCAGAAGTCGTGGAGTCGGCCTGGACAGTAAGTGTGATGACATCTCTAGCTGAGATACTGATACCAGAGAAATCGTACGAAGCAACAGGGTACCACTCGTACCTAGGCTTTTCAATGAGATACGCATGAATACGTAGTTCAATGCGTCCAAATCAGCCTACTATCGTCATTAGCATCGGCATCTCGATCGAGTTAGAGAAACTGTCATGATTCGCGCTCGCGAATCCATTGTCTTGCGTTCAGCCTGTCAGTTGGGGGTAACGTGTAGAGGTGAGTGTTGCAATGATGGGAATAGGGCTTACACGGCAAGGAGCGAATTCGCATAGCCTAGATGGACGTGAGCTCTAAATCGGTTGGACAACGACAGTTTGCAGGCGGACTCACATCGGCTGATGACGACGGCGGGCGTGCCAACCCAGTAGTGATCACTTTGGACGAGATGCTGTTGATTCCCCCGGTCAATGATGTCAAGATGTTGTAACCGTGGAGAAATGATGACTGACCACCACACCGACAGCTGTAGATATCAAACTAGAAAAACAATGAGTCAACGACGCAGTCACAGACAGATCCGATAAAGTCATCGGAGAGAACGGAAGCGTGAAGAAAATCTATCAGGATGGGAGTTGAGACAATATCCAGGTACAAGGAAGGAGATGTTGTTGCTCTCCCTAATCCAAATGTTTTAAAACCTCACCGGGGTCTGTCTATTTCGTTCCCTCGTCACATTGTACAAATGTTCTTATTGCCCATCCCTCTTTTTTCATAGCACAATGACAAGATACCACACCCATGGATGGTATCTCGTGTTACCTTGGAATCGTCAACCTCTATCGCGACCTTGGGGTTGCGTAACGTGACAAAGAAGGACAAAACCATGCGGAAGATGAGCAGACAAAAGAGTGAGCGACGTCTGGTGGCATTTGTAAACACGGTCCCAGGGGGTAGCGGGAATGCAGAATTTTGAGCTGGGTTCGTTTACGTATTTCAGTTTTTACTACCTGAAGCGCTGAGGTAATTTTTTTTCTCGCTGGTGCAGAACGTTGGGTATGGCGACGACCCCTGCCCACAGGCGTAAACCCGAGTATGAACCCTGGCTGCAGTGGGGTCCCCAATTCGAGCCGGTGGTAGGTAGCTCGGGTCTACATCATCTCAGGCACGTTACGTCAGTAGGGCTGCTGGGGATATGTTCACAGCTGAGAAGCTGGGGAGAGATGGTCAAAAAAAGGGGAAAGCGATGGCTCGGACAGGACACAAGGCTTGTGATTTGCTTGGAGCAGCTCAGTGGCAGAGTCTGGCTCAGCAAAGAGGTTTACAATAAAAGCAAGTAATTTGCCTCGGAGAAGCCCCCATCGGTTGAGGTACTATACTATATGCCGAAAGCTTTGTTGTACGTACGACCGAAACGCACTCGGACTCACCACGGGCTCGTAAATATATATGGTTTCCTCCGGCCAGATGCAGCCACGAAATAGGAGGCACTCCGAGTCGCATCTAAATCATTTATCACGTTCGATTCAGAATATGAGGCTGAAACAACTTACCTGAGCATAAAGGCACTGAGGGAGGCCCTAGCTGACCATGATCCATTTTGCAGCGGCGTTTGTTCTGTCCCAGAGCACCAACTCTTGCTGTACTATGCCCAAGGAGAAGATTGTCACATCAAGTGAGTTTTCCTTGTTTCATTGCCTATGTGCAGGGGTGCTTAGCCTTTTTATATAGTTGAATCGATTTCGCGCATTTTACTACAGAGGATCTGGAAGCTCTTTCCGAGGCATGCCAACCCGCCATCGTTTGGTTTCAACAAGGATGTTTTGGACGAACCCTACAGAAAGGCTAGAAAGATGGACCTCGATACCTTTTTCTACCTCATTTGATCCACGGAGCGTCGGCATTTCACGACATCATTGAACAAGATCTGCTTTCTACTAATCAGACCATCGAGCTTGAATTGTACAAGCTGAATGTCTATGGTAAGCCGTCGAGATCACTCCTGACTGTACCATTTCGAGTCAATATGTTTTACTTAGGCAATGACAGGACCTTCAAGGCTCACCAAGACACCCCCCCATGGGGACAGTATGTTCGGTACCCTCGTCGTTGTCCTCCCTGCACCTCACGAGGGTGGACAACTTTCCCTCCGAGTGGACAAGCGTCAGTGGATCGTGGACTTTACAAACCGATTTACAGCAGCCACAGAGCCATCTGTCTGTTTCGTCGCCTTCTTTGGCGACGTTGAGCACCAAGTCCTCCCCGTCACCTCAGGCTATCGCGTCACCCTGACTTACAACCTCTACTTCCGACCTGGGGGCCCAGAGGGACATACCCCACCTCTACAGGCTCCCACCCCGTTCCACGACAGGATCAGAGACGCTCCAAAACGGGGTATCTCGCACTCGGGCTGTGCCCACCCGTACGCCCACGATGAAACAAAGCCTGTCAATTCGCTCCAAGACAGACTCCAAGGATCAGACACGGCGCTCGCGAGCGTATGTGCTGCGCTAGGGCTGCCGTGCATCCTCTGGCTGGTGTACGCCCCAAAATGCCGTATTCCGGACTGGCCCCTCGAGTTTGACATGTTTTCCCGCGTGAAGCTGGCCACTACCTGACAGCTACAGTTTTGAATATCATGAGCTGGATGAGTTGCTCAAGGAAGTTGTACATGGACTCACGCGGGACGACCTGGAAGGCGTCGATATCATTGGCTGCGAATCGAGATTCGCATGCACAGATTCAGAGCAATATAACTATCGCTTCATGAAGATGTTTTACAGGGACCCTGTGTTGCAGGTATTGGAGGTCAAGGGATCGTCATCTATCCTTTGTGAGACTTCGTTTGCATTGTAATCGTCACACCGGGCCATCTTTGGAATGCTTTTACGCAAGGGGAACCATCGTGATTTCGGTCCGCAGATGGGCAATGCGGTGTACCGATGCATTTTGGATATTCTTCCCGGTGATGTGATTGCATTTTGGGATGCCAAGTTCAAAGGGGGGGGGGGGAAACAAGGGTCCGCACGCACATACGTGGGTGCTGTGGTGCGGAAGTGGTGTGGGAGGTGGGAAAGGGTGGTCTGCTAGTGGGGATTGTGAGTGAGTTTGATGGGAAGAAGAGCAGGTTTACAGAAAGCTGGATGACTCTAAGTATCTCCACGTACAGTGTGAAAAAGTCCACTGTGCATAACGAGAGTCGATGGGCTTGCATTTGAAAACGTGACACAATGTCATAGTACGCTTGGCCTGCGTTTACAGTGGTATGTAATGGTTTCTCATTCACACGGTGCAGGTCCGTTGGTTTAAATTCAGTCGGCACAAGGGCTCTCCTCTTCTAGCGCTGGCTACACTCTGCCTGCATGCAG
>JBBPQR010000448.1:0-11124 GCA_038092615.1 Boletus sphaerocystis | reverse complement strand
CTTGGTTCTTACCTGGTGTTATAGTTCAGGACCCATACGCTACGCTTTTCATTTTCTTCACCTAATCGTACTTAACAACTTTCACTTTCGCAGTCACGTGACCAAGTCACCTGACTTACCCCTTTTCAGGTCATGTGACTTTCTGCTCTTCTTCGTCATGTGACCTCACACATGACCGTGGGACAACACGTGACTCGAGTCTAGACCCAGACCAGACTCTCGTTTTATCTATGATGTCACGCCTCACGGTTACCTTGCGTCTCCCTCATGTTCTCTTATCTTGCTCATTCTCACACCGGCCCTCAAGTATTTAGGACTAAGACGACCCACCCTAAAGCACCTTAGTATCATATATATACCGTACTCTCTCGTCGTCTTTCCCCAGTCCTATTCACTTGTCTACTCTCCCTTGGGGGCCTGGACACTTGTTTGCTACTCCTTTTCCTACCCATTGCAATTACGCCGAACTCATCCTCGTTAACGGATGCTACGTCGTTACATCGTTCATATCCCAATCAATACGTTCACCGTCTCTATCATCCTCGTCATCGACACTCAACTTCAAACTATTGTCTCCATTCAATCTCTCGTTCGACCTGCGTAGTCGTTGGTCAAACTCGTTCTAAGTGTCCCAGCTCACCATCTGGTTTCACCTGGTTCCCTACATCCGAACTGCCTGAGCATCCACAGTGGAGGGCTATTCCCCTCTTGCCAGTTATGCCACTGTAAAAGGCTCCTTACGATCATCTACGCGACTCCTCTACCATTGCCTTCACCCTCACCCTCGACGGGCTCACCATTATTTATGGTTGAAGTGATGCTCCGCAACAATTCCTCAACCTCGTATCTTACCAGATAATACATATGGTAACCGACCAGCAGTCAAGATTGAACGAGAGATAAGAGCAGGACTAACACCAATTCAGGAGGAGTCTCAATCTAGAGCTGAATCACCAATTCAAACAGACCTATTCCAAAAGAACAGAGACCCACTAATGAAAGTGAGAACCTTGGTGAAATGTCTAGCACCAAATGGATGCAACACCATTTTGCACAAGCTATTGATCATGGAGAATAATCAGTACCAAGGCAATACTGAGATATAGCTAAACTTCCTCAAGATCAACAAATAGCTTGGTATGACACAGCTAAAGACGAAATAAAGTCTTTACATGAACGAGTAAATCCTAACTTAGGATGGCGAGTGACTATTCAGATGAGGATTACTGGAAAGATACGTTCGAGGAGGAAGACGGTGACAAGGAGACGTTGGGCGACGAGGTCGGCTTCGACGCGAATGACAATGTATAGGTTACTGATGGGTGCAATGATAGTAATCAAATGGAGCATCCGTTGACGAGGATGAGTTCAGCATAAATTGCAATTGGTAGGGATAGAGTGGTAAACAAGAGTCCAGGCCCCCAAGGGAGAGTAGACAAGTGAATAGGACTAAGGAAAAGACGACAGAAGAGAACGGTATATATATGATACTAAGGGAGTTTAGGGTAGGTTGTCTGAGTCCTAAATACTTGAGGGCTGGTGAGGGAAAGTCAATGATAAGGAAACATAAGGGAAACGCAAGGTAACCGTGAGGTGTGACATCATAGATAAGACGAGAGTCTGGACTTGGTCTAGACTCGAGTCACGTGTTGTCCCACGGTCATGTGTGAGGTCACGTGACAAGGAAGAACAGAAAGTCATGTGATCCTAAAAAGGGGTCAAGTCATGTGACTAGGTCATGTGACTGCGAAAGTGAAAAGTTGCTTAAGTACGAAGAGATGAATAAGAGTGAAAACGTAGTGTGAGGTCCAGAACTATAACATTTGCCATACGCCCTGGCAATCAAGTCAAAGCTTGTTTTGTTGCTAAAGGATTTACTCAAATCTTTGGAATAGATTACGAAGAAACCTTTTCTCCTGTTGCAAGATTTGAAACAGTGAGACTGGTTCTTGCACTTGCAGCACTTCACAATTGGGAGATTGAAGCACTAGATGTTAAAACCGCCTTTCTTTTTGGCGAGCTAGATGAAGAAATCTACATGGTGCAACCAGAAGGCTTTGTAATTAAGGGCCAGGAGCGAAAGGTCTGTCATTTACAAAAGGCCATTTATGGTCTTAAACAAGCAGCCCTTCAATGGAACAAACTGCTTCATCAAAGCCTTGTTTCCTTCGAATTCAAGAGATGTACCTCCAATTCAGGAGTTTATGTCAAGTTCATTGGAAAAGACATTATTCTTATTGTCATTTACATTGATGATGCTCTTTTTCTTGGTAGCAACAAAGCACAGGTTCTTTCTCACAAAAAGAAGTTCATGCAGAAATGTGAATCTAGAGATCTTGGCGAAGCCAAAGAATACCTGGAAATGCGTATCACCAGAGACAAATCTAAACGATCTCTTATCCTTGATCAGAACAAATATGCTTCTAAAGTAATAAAGCAATTTGGTCAAGAGAACTGTAAAGAAACTAATGTTCCTCTACCTACTGGTTACATTGCGAGACTAAACGAAGGAAAAGAAAATCCTTCATTACGCAGTTGTTATCAATCGGTCATTGGATCCTTGCTTTACATCATGCTTGGAACAAGACCAGACATCACATATGCAGTTATCAAAATGTTGCAATATTCTTCCAATCCTTCTAAAGAACATTTCCAGAAAGCAATTCAAATCGTTCGTTATTTGTCGCATTCTGAGACTTTATGTATCAAATACACAGCAACAGGTAACAATTCTGGTCTGATTGCTTATTCTGATACAGATTGGGCAGGAGATGTTGAAACTTTGTTATAGTTCAGGACCCATACGCTGCGTACTTTCATTTTTTCGTACTTAGTCGTTTTCACTTTCATAGTCACATGACCAAGTCACCTGACTTAACCCTTCCCAGATCACGTGACATTCTGCTCTTCCTAGTCACGTGATCTCACATGTGACCGTGGAGAACACGTGACTCGAGTCTAGACCTGGTCCAGACTCTTGTCTTATCTATGATGTAACGCCCCACGGTTACCTTGCATTTCCCTCATGTTTCCTTATCATTGACTTTCCCTCACCGGCCCTCAAGTATTTAGGACTCAGACGACCTACCATAAACCTACTTAGTATCATATATATACCGTTCCCTCTCGTCGTCTTTCCTTAGTCCTATTCACTTGTCTACTCTCCACTTGGGGCCTGGACTCTTGTTTACTACACCTTCCATTTACCCTTGCACTTGCCGCCTCATCCTCGTAATCGGATGCTACATCATTTCTTTGTATCAATCCCAACATCCACATTCACCATCACTCTCGTCGTCGTCTACGACACTGACTCGTCTATCGTCGTCGCCATAAGTTCACGCATCCAACCTATTTACTAGGTTGTACTTGTTCAGGTTCTCAAACGGTTTCACTTGAATAGGACTGCCCTGTCCCTCACTACGTTCCTATCCCCTCATCGTTTATGCGTACTCACTACCTGAGCCGATACAAACGTCGCCAGGAGCTCCTTCAAAGACACTACAACACTCAACCCGCACAAACGCCCCCTCCCGCCAACTACCTTCTCGAAATAGAAAACCGTCATCCCGCCAACTACCTTCTCGAAATAGAAAACCGTCATCCCGCCAACTACCTTCTCGAAATAGAAAACTGTCATCCCGCCAACTACCTTCACGGTCTAGGCGACTTCCTGGGCATCGACCCCAACGACGACTACACCCCAGTTCCATCCCGCGTACCGTCTCCGGAACCCGAGCCCATTAACTTTGACCTGCTCGGTTCTGTCATAGCTGCGCCAGGATCCCCTCTCCCAGACCATCTCCGCCGCCCCCGCTCGCCCTCGCCAGTCGATTCTATCTATCGACCTCATACACCTACACCCGCACCCCGCCCCGCTCGTCGACCTCACCACCGACGCACCCTCGGACGAAACATTCGTAACATCCGTGCAGAGGAAGCCAACAATCTCTCACGATTACGTCTCCGATCGACACTTCGTCGCCCCGCATGGTATCTAGCTTAGATATCTCATCCCCGTCCATACCACCTTCTTCACCAAAGATGACTGCAGAACCCAACGGTCCAACATGGCGTGACGTCATAAATGCCATGCAACTCATGAACGAGACGTTGCGCCTCTCGATTCAACAAGGACAAGCCGCACCGCTTCCGCGTCCTCGTGTTGACGCGGATGGCGAGCCCCTTCCCGATCTCCCTTTCACCTCTACCTGCCTCCCATCCAAACTTATTGCCGAGCCCGGCACATGGGACGGTAACCGTAATACCTTCCGGACCTGGTGGGTAAAAATTGACACGTGGGTCCAATGTCACGACGACTTGGACAATCGCCAAAAATCGGCAGCCGTCCTCCTCCGTATGACGGGTAAGGCCGAAAATTTCGCCCGCATAACCATGGAAAAATATACGGCCAATGCGGAGGAATTACTAAACGGACATCTGGCGTGGCCCGCCTGGTCCACATTAAAAAAGGAGATCGAGGACTTCTTCCGCATTGAGGTTCTCAAGCAAGAGGCTTACCTAAAACTATGTTCACTACGACAGGGAAGCCTCCCAATCGAAATTTTCACACAGCAGTTCGAATTACTGCGAAAGGACGCTGATATCGATGAGACAGACGCCACCGCCCTTCGATTATATAAGGAACGAATGGATTACAATATCTACTTCCAGCTATCCATGCGTGTCCCCGCAATCGAAGACACACTATCGTCTTGGCAACTCGAGGCTGACACCATCGGCAAAAAATTCAACTATATGCGCCTGGAAAGGCAAAATCTCCCTACCCGCCCTCAGCAAGAGCCCCGATTTACTGAGGTCGGTACGCAGCCCAGTCGGGGGGCACCGATGGACACGCGGGCTGTCCAATCGACAACCGAAACCCACAAGTGTTACAATTGTAACAAGGTTGGTCATCTTTCGGCCAACTGCAAGGAACCAAGGAAGCCCCGCGGACGACCAGTCTTCGACCCGACCACGGGCAAAACAAGGTATATCCCACCACGATCTAACAATCGTCAAATCGAGTTGGCTCCGACAACCCACATCGCCACCATCCCTTCCACTCCCGCGCCTTCTGCACTCTCATCTGCCCCGCCGTGGCAGACAGACGAAGCTAAGGCTTTCTATTTCGACATGTTTACGGCACAAGCCCGGCAGCTAGCTGCCGATGGACTAAAGGGAAAAGGCAAAGCCGAGTGAACCAGGGAGGTGCTCACTCGGCAACGGACCTTAATACTTCTTTCTCATACAATTCTTCTTCTCCTTCGCATAACCGTTTTACTGTATTAGGGGAGATGGACGGTGGGTTGGTAGGTGATGACTCATCGAACTTTATAGTATCGTCAATTTCTTCTTTGCCTTCGGAAGGAGCGTCTCAATTGAGCGCGGCACCCGAAGTAAAACAAAGTGTGCTTAATTCTCCTTCAGAAAAAATAAAAAATACTTCGATTAAATCTTTCTCTTTCAAATCCTCCCACACTAACCTTAACCTCAGGACAATCCCAGATGGTGATGAATTTGACATCACAACTCACGTTTATTTTCAGACAAACGACAAATGGAGAAAAACAATAGAAAAAGCTTTACTCGACTCTGGCACTTGCCAGACCTTCGTCGACAAAAAATGGGTACAATCTCTAGGCATACCCACCAAAAAACTATCCCTTCCCCGGTCTATTTCAAACGCTGATGGCTCAACGTCATCCCACGGTAACATCACCGATTACGTCTCTATTGTTTTGTCTTATCAAGGCCACTCCGAAGGGATTGACGCTTTGATAACGAATCTGGGAACTCATCATATTTATTTAGGTTACGATTGGTTTAGACGTCACAACCCCCTCATCGACTGGGTGGAAAAAACAATAAACTTCTGTCGATGCACACGTAACTGTGTTACGATCAACGCAGCAGACCTCACACACGGCATCTGGAATGCCTCCGTACGTTCCATCGAGGAGGGACTTGCTGAAAAGGTGCCCCCTCAATATCACGAATTCCTTGACGTCTTCAGCAAAAAAGAATCGCAACGGATGCTGGTCCGCAAACCATGGGACCACGCCATCGACCTCAAACCCGACTTTATACCCAAAAAGGGTCGGGTAATTCCCCTCTCTGATGCTGAAATAAAAGAAGTTCGTAATTTTATAGCTTCCGAGCAAGAGAAGGGTTATATCCGCCCTTCCAAGTCTCCACAAACGGCACCGGTCTTCTTTATTCCCAAAAAGACAGGCGAAAAACGTCTTGTCATGGACTACCGATATTTAAACGAGGGTACAGTAAAAAACTCATACCCTCTTCCACTCATTTCCGCACTCATCGATCGCCTTAAAGGCGCAGACAAATTCACCTGCCTCGACCTTAGGTGGGGATACAACAACGTTCGCATCAAAGAAGGCGACGAGTGGAAAGCCGCGTTTGTAACGCCGCTCGGGGCTTATGAGCCCGTTGTAATGTATTTTGGTATGACTAACAGTCCGCCAACGTTCCAGCAGATGATGAACAACATTTTTAACGACATGTATGCCGTCGTCATCGTCTACTTAGACGATATGTGTATTTATACAAAGGGTAAAACGGACGACGAACATTCTGAAGTCGTCAAGGAAGTTCTCCGCAGACTGCGCGAGAACGACCTTTATGCCAAACCTGAAAAATGTGTATTTAACGCTGATAAAGTTGACTTTCTTGGCATGACAGTTTCAGCCGACGGCGTCGGTATGCAAATGAAGAAAGTGGACGCCATCCTCGATTGGCCAGCGCCCACTAAACTCAAACATCTTCAATCCTTCCTCGGACTGTGTAATTATTACCGATGCTTTATTAACGGTTTTGGACAGATCGCCCGCCCCCTCAACGACCTCACAAAGAAAAATACACCTTACTCCTGGGGGGAGGCTCAACAAACAGCGTTTGACACGCTCAAAAAACAATTTACCACGGCGCCACTCTTGGCATACTCCGACTCCTCAAAAGACATGTGCGTTGAAACTGACGCCAGTGATATCGCCACCGGAGCGGTATTATCGGTCTTAGGGGAGGACAAGTCTTGGCGCCCTTGCGCCTTTCTTTCACATTCTTTTTCTTCCGCCGAACGCAACTACCCAGTCTATGACAAGGAGTTGCTTGCCATCATACGCGCTCTTGAGGAGTGGCGGCACTATCTCATTGGAAAGGCTAACTTCAAGATTTGGACGGATCACAAAAATCTCGAATACTGGAAAAAGCCTCAAACGCTCTCGGGTCGCCAGGCACGATGGCACGAACTCCTCCAAGAGTTCAATTATACGTTAATTTATAAACCAGGTAACACAAACGGACGTGCTGATGCACTCTCACGTCGTCCCGATCACGGCGATGCCGTCGATAAATTAAACGAGAACATCACCGTCTTCCCTTCCGATGTTCTTCGTTCATCCTCTTTATCTATTCCCGTTGAACTTACCTCCCCAGACGCCCGTTTACCCTCGAAGGGTTCCTCCTCTGCCGCAGGTTTCGACCTGTATTCTACCGAAGATCTTGACATCCCCGCCCACGATCAAAGACTCATCCCCACCCATGTCAGGATCCAACTTCCCCTCGGCACTTACAGCAGAATTGCACCACGCTCAGGCCTCGCCTTCAAACATAAAATCAACGTCATGGCCGGAGTCATTGACGCCGATTATAGGGGAGAAATTGGTGTAATTCTGTTCAACCACTCCGATTCCTCCTTTCACGTCTCAAAGTTTGACCGTATTGCACAACTAATTATCGAAAAAATAGAAAACCCCACACTTTCAGAATCAAAGACTCTTGACGAGTCAGAACGAAACGAAAAAGGGTTTGGCTCCACAGGAGTTCAAGCCATTTCATCCACGTCTCTTACTCCTAACTTCGAAACTAAATTATCCATGGAATCATCCAGGCTAAACGTTGACGCAGTTAACGAATATGAATATTACGCAACGGACAGACTTTTTCAAAATTCAAACGGCATCGTTTTTGTGCCCCCTTCCCTTCGCAACGAACTTATTTCCCTCTTTCACGATTCCCCAGTCGCCGGCCACCCTGGTCGCGACCGTACCATTTCTTCCATCAAAAAGTTTTATTGGTGGCCAGGAGCCGCCAAAGACATTTCCACATACATCGAACACTGCCAGGTGTGCTCCCTCACGAAGGGTTCATCAAAGCCACCGGCAGGTAAACTTTTACCACTACCTGTTTCTTCTCACCCATGGGAAGATATTTCCATTGACTTTGTCACCGGACTTCCCCTTTCCCTTGGCTTTGATTCTATAGGGGTCGTCGTGGACCGTTTTTCAAAAGAAATCGTACTCTTTCCTTGTATGAAAACTACGTCTTCTTCAGACTTAGCTTCCTTATTTAGAGACCACATTTGGTGTCTACACGGACTTCCTAACACTATTCTTTCCGACCGAGGACCACAATTCGTCTCGGAGTTTACCAGAGAGTTGCTGAAAGTCCTGGGCATACAGCAGAAGCTGTCGACGGCATACCATCCACAGACGGACGGACAAACGGAACAGATCAATCGGGAGATCCTCGCATATCTACGGGCCTACGTGGCAAAAAACCAGGATTCTTGGGCATCAATGCTAAAGATGGCCCAATTTGCACACAATAACGCTATCACAACGGCAACCGGTACTTCGCCGTTCGCAGTCACACAAAACTACACACCTCGCATGGGAAGCGAACCCACTACGTCCACTAAAACCCCTGGGGGGTCATTTGCTAAAACCCTCGGACGCTCCCATGACGAAATACGAGAAACACTCAAACGAACACGCGACCGGATGTCGCACGCACAAGAATCCAAGCGGTCCACCACTCCCACGTACACTGCCGGTGATCTCGTATGGTTATCCACAGATCACCTCTCCCTCCCATATCCCGCAAGAAAACTCACACAAAAATACATTGGCCCGTACCGAGTCTCCACCGTCCTCCCAAACGCCGTCACCCTCATCCTTCCTTCTTCCGTTACCATCCATCCCACTGTTAATATATCACACGTTAAACCCTATAAAGCCCCGCTAGCCGGGCAAAACGTTTACAAACCAGACGCTGTTACCGTGACAGCAGATCATCACGAAGAATACGAAGTGGACCGTATCGTCCAATCACGTTTATACCACGGAAAACTTCAGTATCTCGTCCACTGGAAAGGATGGGACGAAGTAGATCGGACTTGGGAACCAGCCATAAATCTCAAACACGCCCAAGACACCATCAACGACTTTCACAACGCCCATCCCGCGGCACCACGTCCTATCCGCGGGATCTCCGACGATCAATTCGCATCTCTATTCATTCCGTTTGGTCCCTCCTATTCGGAATTCACCAACTCAAGACTAGATCTCGAAGCTGGTGAATGGGGGGTAGTGTTATAGTTCAGGACCCATACGCTGCGTACTTTCATTTTTTCGTACTTAGTCGTTTTCACTTTCATAGTCACGTGACCAAGTCACCTGACTTAACCCTTCCCAGATCACGTGACATTCTGCTCTTCCTAGTCACGTGATCTCACATGTGACCGTGGACAACACGTGACTCGAGTCTAGACCTGGTCCAGACTCTCGTCTTATCTATGATGTAACGCCCCATGGTTACCTTGCATTTCCCTCATGTTTCCTTATCATTGACTTTCCCTCACCGGCCCTCAAGTATTTAGGACTCAGACGACCTACCCTAAACCTACTTAGTATCATATATATACCGTTCCCTCTCGTCGTCTTTCCTTAGTCCTATTCACTTGTCTACTCTCCACTTGGGGCCTGGATTCTTGTTTACTACACCTTCCATTTACCCTTGCACTTGCTGCCTCATCCTCGTAATCGGATGCTACGTTGTTTCTTTGTATCAATCCCAACATCCACATTCACCATCACCCTTGTCGTCGTCTACGACACCGACTCGTCTATCATCATCACCATAAGTTCACGCGTCCAACCTATTTACTAGGTTGTACTTGTTCAGGTTCTCAAACGGTTTCAAACTTCTCATTCAACAACCGGATATGCTATGTTTCTAGCAAACGGAATAGTCTCTTGGCTTTCCAGATGACAAAAGCATGTCCAGCTTACTCATCATTTGAGTCCTTATTTCCATTGGATGGTATCTTTATCATAGATAAGAGCATTATCTGCTATTCGCTAGAATATCTTAGAACATTCTAGCAACATACATAGATACAAACATATCTGTACATATTTAAGGAGAGCTGAAACCGGATGGAAACCTAGAACAAGATATCCTGAGAGAACAGGGGATCAAGTGACTCAAAGGAAGATGACGGGGAATATATGTTGTAACAGAAAGATGGTGACAGTGAGTCGGTAGTTGTTGAGATCAGCTTCAACACGGACGACGAGATATAGATTTGATATTGGTACAACAACAGTCAACAAGTGAAGCATCTGATAACGAGGATGAGGTGGCAAAGTGCAAGGGTATGGAAAGGAGTAGTAACAAGTATCCTAGGCCCCCAAGGGAGAGTAGAACAAATGAATAGGACTAGGGAGAGACGACGTAGAGGTATGGTTTATATATGTAAGTAACATGCTTTAGAGTAGGTCGTCTGAGTCCGAAAGGGTTGAGGGCTGGTGTGAGAGAAAGAAGTAAAGAAGAAAGATAAGAGACATGAGGAGAATGCAAGGTGTCCATGCGGCGTGACATCATAGATAAGGTGATGGTCTGGACTGGGGTCTGGGCCAGAGGTCACGTGACGATGAAGAGCGGAATGTCACGTGATCGAAAGAGGGGTAAGTCATGTGACTAAGTCACGTGACTGTGAAAGTGAAAATACTGTTAAGTACAACAAGTGAAAGAAAATGAAAACGTAGCGTGAGGTCCTGAACTATAACACTACCTGAAACCGTTCGAGAACCTGAACAAGTACAACCTAATTGGTAGGGTGTACGCGTGATCTTATCGAGACGACGGAGGACGAGGTAGTGTCGTAGACGACGACGAGGACGATGGTGGAATTCGTGGTTGATATAGAGACAAAGAAATAGCGTAGCATCCGTTGACGAGGATGAGTTCGGCAAGTGCAAGTGGTAGTAGAAGAGTGGTAGTCAAAGGTCCAGGCCCCCTAGGGAGAGTAGACAAGTGAAT
>JBBPQR010000447.1:0-11131 GCA_038092615.1 Boletus sphaerocystis | reverse complement strand
CGTTTACGTGCATCGTGGGCCAAGAATCGTGTATTTCCAGGGTAACAGAAGAGCTGAGGAAGAACCAGTGGGTACATCTGGCCTGTCACGGTCCCGCGAATAGGAAGGAGCCACTTGAGTCTGCGTTTGCTCTCCGCGACGGACACTTTACAATACAGCACATCATCCGATGCGGCCTAATGGATCCCGAATTTGCATATTTGTCCGCTTGTCATGCGACTGTCGGAGGCGAAGAGAGGTGATCCATCTCGCGTCGGCTATGCAGTATGCTGGATTTCGATCTGTGATTGGGACGATGTGGGCGGTGGACGATGCTGAGATGCACAAGATCACTCAGTATTCTATAGCCATATGATGGTGAGTCGGACCGCTTGGATCATACGCGTGCAGCGTACGCGCTGTGGAAGACGATGAGGTCGCTCTGGTCAGTGAATGTACCGTTTGATCAACGCATTCTATATATACATATCTGTGCCTAGTTTTACAGTGTCTTTTGCTGTCTTCAGGTCTTCGATGAATGCGCTTCTGGTGTACCCATCAATGCAATGGAGGCAAACCAGGTGGGCAAGTAATGTGGCGAACGTGAGAATCACCAGAGGAATCAACGTTATTATTGCCTTTTTCGGCTAGCCTGGCGCCGTGAGAATTTTAGTAAAAAATCGACACCTACCTTCCTTCCACCATAGTGCCCCATTGCTTGACCGGAACACATCGGAAAGGATACCAATCAACTCGAAATGGCCCAGAGAACACTTTGCGATAGGTCCGGGCCAGAAATACCCAAGTTTCGGAAATTTGATTTCGGCCTGGAGGGTGCTGAACCCGGTGTGATGCTTGCTGTTGAATATTGAGAATTCTAGTTACAGCGAGGCATCTGTTTCATCTAATCCATACAAAGTATTGAGCATGCATTGTAAATGTATCCAAAATACGATGTAATGACAAGAAGTGAACTATCTATGTGTCCAACTGGGGAAGAACCAAAAGACCTGCTTTTGCTGCAGCAAGATCTTCTTCTGCATACTCAAAGATATTGATTACTGTGCCAGGTTTGATACCAAGCCATTCCTGGAGGTCTTTCTCCTTGATTTACTTCGGGTTGATGTGATTTAGGCAATAATAGCCTTTTGCCCATAGAATTGGTCCAAATGGCTTGTAGATGACCTTGTCTTGATTCCTTGCGTTGTGTGTGTTAAGGTATGCAAACCACTGAACAAGGTCAGAAGCCGGCCCACTGGCAGCTGACCTAGGGGCAGGGGAGATTGAACACACCATATTTTGTGACATTGGCACAAGCCCAACCTGGTTCAATGACTAACCTAGTAATTCAGTGCTACCTTGAGACACCAGCAACAGCTGTAGCTGCCAATTATGTCTACTGTCTGTTGATGAGCCCTGTGAACCCCCTCTCCACTGTGGGAAGATGACTTGAAATATGGAGGAAGCACCATTTGTACCATTTCCAGTGCCAGGTAGCCCATACTGTTCTATGGTCTGCTGGTTGGACGAGGATTGTGCACATGGTGCATTGTCAAGATTGAGACTAACTGGTTTTTCATCAACTATTGCGTGGCCTTCCATCTGGTCCAAGTCAGTACATTGTCAGTAAAAGCTCAAGTTGTAGTGAAAAAATACATACTATTTGTATTGCCTAGTACAATAGGCTACTAATTGTCAATGTATGACAGGTGTTGCCACCACTGGGGCTGTAGCACCACTTGTTGTTGCCAGAATCTTTTGAATGAATCTCACATTTCTAGCATTCTTGAAGCTCATTGATTGATTCTTTGTGGTGGTTGGCTTCATCAAGCTCTGATTGAACAAGAGGCTCAGATGTTGCCTTCTGCTTGGCACTAGCTGTTGTGCCTGAACCTTTGGCACTCTAAAAAAATCAAAGACTGAAAGAACAGAAAATAGGGTGTACTTACACCTTTCGAAGGACAGGAGGAGTGTTATTGGACTCGCTATGATACACTTGGACTTACTTTATGAATAATTTTCTTATCTTATCTTATCAGATAGTGTCATGTGACCTTATCTATATCACATGACCATGGACTGACATTTTATCTATACCTCACCCTTAGGTACATCACGTGACCAAGCATGTGACATGATGACATTATGGTCTGGGCCTGCAGTCTAGACATGATATAGTTGTATGTCATACCTCATGTCTACCTCATGGACTACCTTCTATACCGGCCCTCAACTAGAGTACACACCTGCCCTTAACCAATCACCTACATATATATATACTATACCCTGTACTCTAGATATCCTCTAGTCTATTCACTTGGTTCTTACCTAGTTTCCTATGTCTGAACTGCCTGAGCACTAAAGTGGAGGGCTACCTTCTCTCTTGCCAGTTATGCGACTGTAAAAGGCACTCTCTGCATGACGATCCCACTGTACTCCTCACTGCTTTATCTATGATCTTGATGGTCTTCTTATTGACATGTCATATTGCAGTAGTGCTCTATAACAAGGAGTTGGCAAGGGAAGAATTGGACAATTGGAACCTTACGTGGGTGAGCCATCTTCTGTCCATTTTGTCTAGGTATGATTATATCCTGTAAGCGTCCTAAGAAGATCTCAAATTCTTTCTGTGAGTCGATTGAGGTGGATGCTTGCTTTGTCTTGTCAGAGTCCAGGCGGTATTGGAGGTGAATAACATCAGGATAATGTTCCATTTTCTGAGCAATGATGTTTGTGAGTGCATTAAGTGTAATGGTTGATAGAATCTTGAATGAGGCATTTGTACCATTTGGACAAGGGGCTGAGCACTGGATTGTAATGATATTAGATGTCATATCTGAAAGGTTATGGTGATCAAATGACCTATGAGTTGGGAAGTCTTTCAACAAATACAGGATTACTAACCTTCATCTGAGTTTGAGTCTTGAATAACAACTGCTTTATGGGCCTGCTTCCTCTGAGTCTGTTTTGGCCCAGAGCATGCCTGAAATGCTGCTAGTTTAGAACAACCATGACAATACTGCTTTGAAGGATTGTCAAGTACTATGTTAGACTCTAAGTTCAAGTGATCACTATCAGATGATGTGTCCTATACTAGCCCAAGGTCAGCTTCAAAGCTCTTGCTAGCCTCACTCTTGCCATGATGTTTATCAGCATTCATGTATTCCAAGTTGAATATGGTTGTTTGCATAGTCATGACATTTATGAGCTGGTCTGCCCTTCTAAGTGCATCTATAGGAGTCATAGCATGGATGTTGGTGTTGTCACCACTGCTGCCATCAAGAAAGCTAGAGCTTTCATTTGCTTCAGTAACGTCATCTAGATTCGAGACCTGCGACATGTTGTCCAAGGTCTGAGTCTGAGTTGTAGATTGTTTTCATGAAGCAGGCAAGGATAGCCCAGGATTCTTTTGTGAGATAGTCCCTGAAGACCTTCCCTTTATCAGAACATTGGACTGAGGGGTGGGAATACTGGACTGGGATCTTGTACGTGACTGGCCTTGCTTCAAGTTGTCCTGAACAACCTGGAGCCTGCTACATTGTGCCTATGTGCTGAGATGGCTCATTGAGTAAGCCACTTTTCACTTTGTGGGATCAATACTGCATACAGGCTCTAGAATATCTTTTCTTGCCTAAAAAGCAAACAAATCAATATACAAGTAGTTAGAATAATTTTTACTATCTGAATCACCAGCATGAACCAGTACTTCAAGTTGGTCAATGAAGTTGCTGTCAGCAGCAATACTGATGGCTTTTTGCTTTGGGGCCATTATGGTTTGTGTTATAGTTCAGGACCTCATACTACGTTTTCATTCTCCTTTCACTCATCGTACTTAACAATATTTTCACTTTTGCAGTCACATGACCTAGTCACATGACTTACCCCTCTTTAATCATGTGACATTCTGCTCTTCTTTGTCATGTGACCGTGGGAACCATGTGACCTCTGGTCTAGACCCCAGTCCAGACCATCGCCTTATCTATGATGTCACACCTCACGGACACCTTGCATTCTCCTCATGTCTCTTATCTTTCTTCTTTACTTCTTTCTCTCACACCGGCCCTTAACCCTTTCGGACTCAGATGACCTACCCTAAAGCATCCTACTTACATATATAAACCGTACCTCTACATCGTCTCTCCCCAGTCCTATTCATCTGTCTTACTCTCCCTTGGGGGCCTGGGACATTTGCTACTACTCCTTCCTACCCTTTGCACTTGCCGCCTCATCCCCGTAAACGGATGCTTCATTTGTTAACTGTCATCATTCCAATTGCCAATCTATACCTTGTCGTCCGTGTCGAGGCCGATCTTGAGAATCACTGTATCGCCATCACTACATTCCTGCTCCAACGCATCTTCCAAATCATCTTCCTTTGAAAGTCACTCGTTCACCTATTATTTTAGGTTGTCTCGTTCCAGGTTTCCATCCGGTTTCAGTTTGGGTACAAGGACTTGGGATGGGATAGGTGTGGGCCACCAATATTTATATATGGCCACTTATCCTGCCTTGTGTTAGACAGAGTCATCAGCGTAAGCAATCAGTTATTATGATCTGAGTCCAGACTTTACCTTTCAATATAAGGTGTCTATATTATAAAGGTGTTAACTGATGAGGTATATCATAATCAGGCAATGTGCCAGTATGCTCTGCTATGAATCGAGCAGGTTTGTGTTCCAATATGAAACAGGTGGGTGTTACGTTTCTTTTTCTTTCCTTGTACTTCCTTCTTCAGATGAGGACCGACCTCACTGACACATGTACCAGTCCTCCACTTGCCTTGCTTTTAGACTCATACTTGGCCGTTCAGGCCCCATCAAGTATCCCTCACCTTGCTTATTCATTGTTGCTTACCCTTTTACCGATGCCATCGCATCACTTACTCATTCTTGCTTACTCTTTTAACCGATGCCGTCGCATCGCTTACTTGATTTCCATTATTAAACTCCGCTGACTAATCATTCTCTCCATTTCCATTCCATTCCATCCAATTAGTCATCCCCTCTTAGCCTTAGTATATAAACCCCTCGATACCCGCATGTATTCCCCATGCTAGTCTTACCTGAACTCCCACCTGAGTTCCTAGCCTCAATACATCACTTTCCCTCTCCTTGTCCTTGGACTTCTCTAAGTCATCACCCTACTTCTGAGTGGGTGCTCTTGCTCTACCTTCGTCTCAACGACTATTGCCATTGATCTCCAAGCCTTACCTTTGTGGTAGTGGCCCGTCGTTTTGGTTGGAAAACCTCCAACACTTCACTTAAAGGAAACCCCTTGGTGCGATACCTTGGAAGACCGTTGTCTTCACCCTTCAGGTCTTCGCTTGTCCATACATCGGCTAAGCGTAACAGTGGGTTTGTATTCTGGATGTTGTAGTTAGTGAGGGTATAGAAATCTTGGTCTTAGCATTGTCATAGTGCTTATGAATCCAATTTTGAGAATAATCTTGCTAATATGATCAAGGTCATGACAAAGATTTGCATTGCACCACAGAGGCAGAGAATGAAGTGGAGGTGGAGAGAACTCTTTTTGAGCATTGTAGTCAAAGGGGGTGTAACTACCCTGCACAACACAAGAGTGGCACAAGGTTTATGTAACTCAGTATTTGCAATCCATACAACATGTATCATATTCATAGAACAAGCAACAGCATCATAGAGAATACATACATCATATGTAACTACAATGTTGATACTAGTCAAAGATATCTGTCAGTAAGATCATATACAATGCATTAAAAAGTGTAATATAAATGTCCTTGTCAGACATTTCTGTCATGGCCATCTGCATATAATCACCATTCCTACAGAGATGGTGCTTCATTGCTGAAAATGCCAATTTGATCGGATTGAAGTTGGGGGAATAGGGTGGCAAAAACTTGCAGCACATGCCTCTGTAATTTTGCTCAGTTTATGCTCATATATCTGCACAACAAAACCTTGCCTAGCTGCAATCATTGCCTGAATGTCTGGATGCTTATGAATCCTGCAATTATTCATTATAATGATAGAGTTTGCAGCAGGAAATGGTTGCATGTTGTCAAGCAACCCTTCAATAAATCACTTGAACATTAGAGTGCAAAAGGAACCTTTGACAACCTCACAATGCAAGATATCATCATGAAGGGAAATGGTGGGCAGAACAGAGAATCTAGGAAATGTTAGTAATATTGACCAACTTGAAATGTGGACTTGCCATTGACCACACACAAAGAATGCCTTCTGTTGTGCTTTTGTGCCCTGAATTGACCAAGCATGGCCACAATAGGTTGTATGGCGATCCATGAAACTCTCATCAACAAATACCAGCTGCTCAGGCTGGTACAGACTGATTTGTGCATAATATTCAAGACATTTTTCTACAGACTATTCTACTGCAATTCAAGTGAGCTATAAACTCGAAAGTAAAAATCAGATATGAAAAATGAGTTATCTACTTACCTTTTTCATTATAAATTCCTTCCTGCAGAGTGTCCTTCAAACAGTGGCATATGAGACCTGAATGCCAGTTGATATGGCCAACATCTCTTGCATTTCATCCAAGTACAAGTCAGGTGTTCTCTCGATGGTCTCTAGAAGAAACTGTGTTCGTAGTCTTTACTGGCCAAATCATTATATTAGTGAATTCAACGGCATACTGAAACCGGATGAAGACCTAGAACGAGGAAAGCCTAGGACATAGGCCTGACAAGTGACTGTATAGAGATGATGCATTGACGGAGGGTGTCGATGACAACGATGAGCTCGATGTGGAACAAGGCAAGTGGTATTTTGATGTGATATGTAAAGAGCATCCACTAACGAGGATGAATCGGCAAGTGCAATGGTAAGGAGTAGTAAACAGAATGTCCAGGCCCCCAAGGAAGAGTAGACAAGTGAATAGGACTAAGGAAAAGATGACGAGAGGGAACGGTATATATATGATACTAGGGTGGTTTAGGGTAGGTCATTGGAGTCCTAAATAGTTGAGGGCCGGTGAGGGAAAGATGAAGATAAGGAAACATAGGGAAACAGCAAGGTAACCGTGAGGCGTGACATCATAGATAGACAAGAGTCTAGACTTGGTCTGGACTCGAGTCACGTGTTGTCCCACGGTCACGTGACGGTGAAGAGCGGAAAGTCACGTGATCCTAAAGGGGTAAAGTCATGTGACTAGGTCACGTGACTGCGAAAGTGAAAAGTACTAAGTGCGATGAGACAAATAAAATGAGAAAAACGTAGCATGAGGTCCAGAACTATAACACATACCTCAACATCTGTGTCTCAAAGGTGTCGATTATTGGATCAGTCATGTTTAGCTGCTTTGTCATCTTCATTAGGAACTGTACTATATGCATGAAAATGAGCTAGAACATGTTGAACAGTGCAAGTGGACACATTGAGTCCTGCAGAGACTCGTTCATGATCCAACATTTGAGAAAGCCATACAATGGCCCACTGAATCTCAGAATATGCTTGTTGACCTTGAGGCATATCTATATTGTGTGTTTCAACAGCTGGAATGTACATAGGAACTTGCTACACACTGCCTGATAACTCCCAAAATCGAAACTCTAAAACTTTAGTATTTCTAGCCCAGACCAGTCACAAAGTGTTCTCTGGGCTGTTCTAAGTTGATTGGTATCCTTTCCAACATGTTCCAGTTAAGTGTTGAGGCACTATGATGGAAGAAAGATGGGTATTGATTTTTTTACTAAAAATCTCATGGTGCCAGGCTAGCTGAAAAAGGCAATAATCAACCCAGGCCAAGGACTCTCATTGTAACTAAAGTCTGTCCATCACATCAACCAATGCTGGACCTTGACTGACACTGTTCAGCAGAGAATGCTATTCAACATAGATAATTGAACATGAGCCACTCTAGCAACCAGCATCATTCAATTGACCATCGTTGTAAATGGCTGTCAGCACAAGGGTGCTATGCACGGATAATCAATGGAGCAGGCAAAAACAGGATAATATAGGCAAAGTATGTCCACTGTGATATGACATCATAATGGACACTCTTGTATTGCTTCATCTAGTACAGGTGGGACACTGGCACCTCCTCCAGGTGACTTTCCCAACCCAGATCAAGCATGCATGCATTGGTATGAGCGCATATACACAACCTTGACCACACTGAACAATGTCTCATGTTCGTCACTTTCATACAGCTCATAACAGAGGGCTGCAGAGTCCAGACCAACCAACATTTCTCCATGCTTGCACCAACCAATGTGTACATGCTTGACAGAGACCATTGATCATGAGCCACCCCCACAGTCTACATCATCCAATCGACCATAGTATGTGGTTATTGTCAGCTGGGTACATGAGTGCTATGCAAGGACATCATTGGGTCAGTTGTGAATGTGGAATCACTGTAGAGGTTAGTGAAATCATCTCTGTTGCAGTGCATTATTTAGAGCAACAGCATACTCGAGTCAGATGGGAATGGCATGGTTGTGGTGAAAGAAGTAAAAGAAGGAAGATCACATGTTCAGCAGATGATGCTGTCCATCTGATCTTGTATGGTTGTGATATCATACTAGAGGATCCTACTTTCCATTCTAGGCACCTGCAAAATTAGTATGTTACCTTGTTTTAACAAGTAGAGTGGAGGTAAAATCTACGAGTTCAAAATAGTACCTGCTGAGGTAATACATGGCTATGCACCACTAAACTGGATGATCCTAAGTATTTCCACACAATGTTGATGTGTGATGATGATGACTGATAGCCAATAATCAGCTGATAAGATTGCTTACACACATTTGGTTATTATATAAGCCAGTGATATACTACTTTCAGACTGGTTCAAGCAATGGTGAGCATGTGATAACACCATGCACACAACACAGATCATCTCGATTTTTTTTGTAGATGTTCTTTATGTGTGTAGAATTACATTTAAACAACCTGATCTATGTTATTTATTGTTGTGCTATGATAGGAGTTGTGTATAATTTGTTGTTTCAAGTGATAGTAGATCACTGTAGTACACAATTAACACAGCCTGACTTGGAGAGTAACTTGAACATATGTAATAAGACTCAGAGTCAAGTCATTCATTGTCCATATCAATGTCTGGGTCGGAGTCACTGACTTCGCAATTCCCACCCTCAAAAAATTTGACATCTCAGAACATCTGATGTCAGTGATGCGGTACAAAGGAATAACAACAATACATACTTCCCACATTAATTTCCAAGACAAACAGGTCCACATCATGGGGTCGACTCAGGCTTGTCGGAAGCTCGAATGCATAGCCAGTCGGGATAACAAAGGCAAACTTCATTTTGTGAACCTTCCAGTCGCGGCTTTTGTCGAACGCCATGAGACGTTTACGAAACAAGGCAATACCCTTTTTCCTGAAAGTGCGAGTCCTTGCAATGGACATCTGGAGGGCCAGACTGGCTTCGCCTGGTATAAAGGAATCAAAGGTTGGGTTGTTCCTGGCTGCGGGAACATAGTAGCGCTCCGCATTCACTGTCGCCTTAACTCCCATCCCAGCCTCATATATCTCCATCCGAGGTTTCCCAATGTACACGTGCACTGGTGAAGCACCATCTGTCTTCTTCAACTAGTCCCCATGTTCAGAAAGTGGATGGAGAATGAGCTTGTCCATTTCGCAAATCTTGGCGTGACAAAGGACTTCGAATGCCCAGCCTCGTGGTACTGCCAGACATGAGGTGGCAGAAAAGAGCTCACATATATCTCTTAGCTCTCCTAAGCATGACTGTTGGAGCGATTGCACGAGGAGACGGAGGACAAGTGGTGTGCGAATCCGATGGAGGACGGTTTGGTCCCTTGCTTCGACATCATCTGCATATGTGTGCACAAGGGTGTGTGAAAAGTTATTGTTAGAAAGGAAGTCAGGATTATTGAAAAGGTATCCGAGTTGAGTCTTGCTCAATCCCTCGAGGTGTCGCTTGATCGCGACGATATGCCTTTCAATTTCGGTTTGTCGCTCGAAAGTGGACATGTCAGTGAGCAGTGCGATTTGGTGTATGTTCGGACCATAAATATTGAGCATGCGGTCCAACGTTTCTTCGTCGACAGACTGAGGAACACTGAGCCGTCAAGTGTCAACGTGATAAATGCTGGAGTAGTGGTGCAAACTTACAATTGCATGAGATCTTCATTCGAAAAGGCATTGAGGACAACCGTTGCGATCCTTTTCTGTTTGACCCAATTATGGTAGTTTTCACGCTGCGGGGAGCTGGCTGCCACTGTAAAACATCGGGAGCCGCGGGATAAAACTGCGGGCCAAAAGTCGGTTCCTATGAAGTCCAAATCGACTAGACAAAGGACATCCTTGAAACAATGCGACTCTAAGTTCTCAGCAGTGGACTCGGTCAGACGATAGAGCCCCAAGCCAGTGAAGACGTGGAGTTGGTTGTCGTAGAGTAATACAACGGGTTCCGCCTTGCACAAATGCACGATAAGGAGGTACCATAGACAGCACGTCTTTCCTGGTGCAAAACTAGTTGGAGAAAAGTGGAACGCATTACTAACAACACGCACCGATGCCAGGGCTACCTGTAATCAGCATACCTCGGAACGGGAAATGTGTGCGTTCCCGGTGGACCATGAGTCGATTCAGGATGCGAGGATATTGTTCGAGCACCACGAGCTTCCCTTTGGTGAGGTCCAGTTGATGTTTAAGCATCTCGAGGTTCCAGACCGGGGTCGTAGGGAGGGCTTTGTCCCAGAATGTGGTCCACAGGAGGTGAAGGGAAGACCCGAATGCTCCTGGACGAATATCGTACTCTGCATCAGGTAGAGCTTTCAGGACTGTATCTATGGTGTCCGATGTGTCCATGGCGTGAAAGTTGACAAGAGCAGCTTCAGAGATAGGGGTTAGGTTCGGCACGTATCGTGGGAGTCGGGGATCTCTAGTGCGAATTACCCAAAAAGGCTGTTTTTTTTGCTTGATTGCTTTCGTTTTGTAGGTCCATGTCTGCAATCATATTAAAAGGGTCTCTCGATGCACTCTCTGAGTGATCATGAACACTTGCATTTTCACAGTCCAAGGCAACTGGCGTCGTGCTTCAGATCTCGAGGGTCAAACTATCACTGGCACACGCTCCCCAGAGCCAGCGAGGGTCGCTCCCACCACCGACGATTTCTTTGGCGTGACACGTCTGCGTGCCACGCGATATTCCACC